>VDFB02277197.1:0-27411 GCA_007258455.2 Sequoia sempervirens | reverse complement strand
AGTTGTTGTGATGAAATTATTTACATTTCTATCTGGTTGTCTCCAACTTTAAGTCTTTTAATCATTTAAATCAGTATATCAAGTATATCTCTGATTTATCGAAATGTATTCCCATTTTGTGTGAATTAATCAATTGGTGTCTACAAGTCAGATTTAAATTATTTTGGATAAATCACAGTGATTTAAGGATTTCTTTGGGATAATTGAAGAAGAGCCTGGTAAGAAAATATTCCAGCACAATTTATGCAAGTCATAAATTTAGTGAAGTTTTATGCCAGTCATAGAACCTCATTCTCTAAATGCCTAGCAACTAGAGTTAAGCCAAAAAGGGGAAACACATAAATTATTTACCTCTTGACCCCATTAGCCCAACAAAAATAGGCACTGGTCACACCAATTCCATTTTAGAATTTTATAAAACATTATTCAAACATCCATATCTCAGTTTCAATATTAGGAGTAGGAGTAATTTGCAAGCTTTTATCTATTACATTTGTGCCATCGTAATAGATCCATCAATTTAGTCAAAGTCATACAACCTTAAGTCTGCTTTATTCATATAGGTACACCCGCCTAGGTCCAGCAGCACCTGAAGAGTAGAAGGTTTGATTGTTTCGAACCTTGTTCTATTACCCTAAAACGTATCAAGAGATTGGCAACCTCTTGAGGTATCCTTGCCTGCGTTTTTGAGAGCTAAAGGATGTACCTATATGTAAAGTTTTTTATATGGAAGTAAAACTTTCATGATTACATTAGATAATGATCTATTGTATTATTGTAAAATTAGTGATGAACTACTTTTATTTTTATATTCCCCTCTAGTTACCTTAAAAATAACTACATATATTTCTTTTATACAATTATTTAAGGGGGCATATACTCTCACAACCCTTGTAATTTTGAAATTTTTCCTTTTATACATGTATAATGTTTATGTTGGATTATGTATGATTTGTTTGCATACTTTGTATTATTGGTTGTATTATTCTAACATATATATATATATATAAGGTTATTACATATACATATATATATATATATATATATATATATATATATATATATATATATATATATATATATATATATATATATATATATATATATATATATATATGTTAGAATAATACAACCAATAATACAAAGTATGCCAACAAATCATATATATATATATATATATATATATATATATATATATATATATATATATATATATATATATATATATATATATATATATATATATATATTGTAGATTTTTGTGTTTTTGGACATGCTTGTTTTGCATATCTTAGTTTGAAAGGGAATCAACTCCTTGATCATTTAACACACTGTATATCATTCTATGTATCCAAAATGTTCGATTATTTTCATGTTTTTCTTTTAGCATTTATTTTTTATACTTTAATTATGTTTTATCATATAGTGACATTAGCCCATTAAAGTGAAAGAAAATATGATGTCAAGAATTGCATACACTACAATATTAATTTATATTTCATGCTCATGTTTTAACATCTATATCCATAGCATAATTTTAGGGCCCATTTAACCCTCTATCCTAACCTTCTCCTAGATCTAAGTGGCAATCTCATATTTTTATGTATTTGTCGTCTTCTAACATTTTATTATTTATGTATTGTTTCAAACATTAAATACAAAATTATATAAACATCTTCATGACTCTAAAACTATCCTAACAATTTTATTTTTTAAAATCATTCTTCTTACTTGAATAAAAAATTCTAACTAAGACATTTTAAATTATTTTTAATTAAATCTATCTTTAATTAATTAAAGATTTTATCAAAACTCAAATACAATTATCCTCTTATCATTTTTTTTTTATTTAAACTACTTTTTAATATAAATTATTGTATTTTCAAAATACATGTTCTCTCACTACCATTTTAAAATGATAAATCTTCCTAGTTTATAAAATACTTGCAATAGTCCATTCTTGATATCTTTACAAGGAGAAAAATAAAGAATCTTCATTCTAATCATACAACTATATTTTTGAAATGTGTGTTCCTCTTGCTACTATTTTATAAAATACTTACAATAGTCCATTCTTGATACCAAATTACAAGAAACAAAAGAAAGAATTTTCATTCTAATCATACAATGTCTTATAATAGCTTTCTCTATTTTCATAATATGTTGGATTTTATTCTTAAAATCTCAAAAATGTCCTTTTCTATAACTAATTTTGAAAGGATTGAAAAAATATCTAAAAATTTCTTTTTTTTTTTTTCTTATTATTTGTCCAATTTTTCTAACACATTTTTTCCAAAACTTTATCTCATCCCATTACATTCTATTCTTCCCTATTTTAACACCAATCTCTATTTTTTATTCAAATTTGAAAGGAATTATGTACTTTTATATGCAAAAGTGTAATATATCCCTCATACGCTCCATTTAATCCTTAAAATTCTACAAATGTAGTATAATAGTATTTTTTTGACACTTATATTCTATATATTCTTTACATTAGAGCATTCTTCATTCTACTCTTGCATGAAACAAAATTACTATTTATTTTTGTTTTCCTACACTACAACACTTGGTTTCACTTTGTTGCATGTTACATTTATTCTACATTATTATTCTTGGCCACTAAAACATTATATGCTCTAGTTATATCTAACATTCTATTTCTAACTTATGTTATAATATTTCATTATATATACTACAACAATTCTTCATACAATTTTTATATAACTTCTATTGACTACAATAAAAATTTCCTATTTGAAAAAATTCTTCTGATTTACTTTATTCTTAACTTATATTCATTCTTCAAGCACATTATAATTTCTTTACTTGAATATTATTTATCATAATATAACTTTGTAATGTTTTTCTACATATTATTTGTTTTCTTCTTTAATGTTGTAAGTTATGTTACTTTTATTGATCTTTTCTCTTTGAAAAGAATACAAACCTATTTTCTTTTTCATTTCTTCCTCTTACAAATATTATTCACTCATTGAATAATATTTTCTCAATTTAGTAGAAGTTTTTACTATGCCTAGTTTTACTTAAATGTATGCAAAATAGGCATGCATATAAACACCACACAAATTATTTGGAAAAATGCCACAAAAAATGTGATATCATTTATATAAAACTATGGTAAATGTTGCACTCCATTACAACAATTCATCCAATTAAGAGGTTATGTAATTTATTGATTCACTAAACAAAAATAGATTTTTATTCTTAAAATTATTCTCTAGAACTAGACTCATGGAGTGACCAATTTGAAAATCAATTTGAACATTTCAATCACTTAGATAAAAATTTATCCAAAGAATAGTTAAGATAATGTTATGCAACCAATAATATAGAAGCAATAAATCTAGCCTAATTTTTTCTAAGGTTCCATTCAAGTATAATTTTGAATTCAAGTTTACAAGAAAAATAAGTCTATAATAATATTCACAAATAATATCTCCATGTTGATAATTTAAGCAATGCCTTCAACACAATCTATTAATGGATATATAGAGAACTAAAATATGGATATACTTGTAGGTTGGAAGTATCCTCAAGATGGAACAAAATTAAATTTTGATTATACATTTTGGGGAAATCTTTGGGCTATAGATGTTGACTATTTTCTTCATAATTCTAATAGTTTTAAATTCTAATTAGAGGTTTGAGTAAACTTGGTTTAAAGATGAACAAAAATATTAGTAGGAAGATCTCATTGTTAGGTTAATGCTAGTATATAAGAAATGATATAATGAATTAGTAATAGAAGGTAGTGTTTTTACAAAGGTTGAGGCCCCAATTGGGTTATGTGTTCTTATGAAAAAGAAGCATTGAAGTGGTCCCAATTTTTTTATAATATCATGCATATATGCATTGCTATTGGGGAAAATATTAGAAAATTTCAAGCAAATGCAATTGGCAGCTGTAAAGCTAAATGAATATTAAAAACTTTCAAGCAAATGCAATTGGCAGCTGTAAAGCCCAATTTTACAAAATGAGTTTGTTTAAAAGGCTTTAAAAACTTTCAAGCAAATGCAATTGGCAGCTGTAGATCCAAATTTGGTTTTAGAAACATTCAAGCAAATGCAATTCACAGCCGTGAGCCAAAATGAGAGCTTGAAACAGGGTATATTCATTATAAACAATAAATCTTGTTCTCATAATGTGCCTTCAAGTTTTAAATCAAAATTTTGTTTGGAATTTTCTTTTCATTCAATTTGTTTTCATTTCACCAAAAAATTTTGGTCTCATGAAATCCATTGGAGTTTACAAATCTACAAACAAATGGAATTTTAAATCACTATGAAAGAATTCCAACCTACTAATGGACATCCAAGTCAATATTTCAAGTTGAAGAAGTTGATATTTCAAGTTGAAATGGTGGTCCCATTGCAAGTTTTCGTCGTTCCCTATCAATCACGTTCGTTGTTTACCACGCACGAGCTCCAAGTTTGATAGTTCGCCATTTTTTTTGTTTGATAGTGATAAGGTTTGATTTATAAATGTGCCCTAATTCAACATGGTTTGGTCAAACATGGGTTTGACCGAACCCCTTTAAAATACTATTTTTTCGTTGACCTTTAAGTGGTTTGGCCGGACCACTTTATGGGTTTGTTCGAACATGTATGTTCGACCGAACCATCCTTCCTATTGAAATTTTTTAAAAGTTGATTTTCCTTCCTCTTCTCAATTATAAATCACTATTGTGGTTTCACCCGATAGGAAGAATCGATGGAAGAAGATGAAAAAGTTTGCTTGCAAATTTGTTTCTGATTTGTCTCCAAATTTTCCCATGAAGGTTGAGATGAATTAAATTAGACATATAATATCTAATTTAGTAGGTGCATATTTTGAGTGAAAAGAGGAAATAGTTGTAGAATATATTTCAATTGAATATTTAGATTTATTCAATTTAGGAAAAGAAGATATTTAATTTAATAAAACAAACTATAGAAGTTTATGTTTATTAGTCGATAGGCTATTCTATGTGGGGGAACCCCACCGGCATCTCCTACAGTCAGATGTTGGCGGGAACCTATGAACTATTCCAGGAACTTGGCGGGAACCCACAAACTATTCCGAGAAGACTTAAATTTTTAACCTAACACCTTTACGGAGCAAACAGGTTGCAAAAAGTTTACGCTTTCACAGGCTGGACATTCTCGAAAGTTTATATGTGCAATGAGCAATCTGCTAAAAGTAATTTTTTGATTGATTATGAATGCAGGCTTTCTTGTAACAAATTTTCTGACATCCTATATGTGCATCTCTGCTGCGAATTGTCCTTCGTCGCTGCTTCTTCAACCAACTAACATAGACAATATGGGGTCACTTCAGACACTTTTTCCCTGCAGAATAATTATTTATGCCGACCGATCATTGTTTCGCCTTTGCTTTCGCTAGTTGCATTCATTGTTTTGGGCTAAATATCACGGTAATGGTATCGATGACAATTACTTACTCCAAAGTTGTCGTAATGAAGAGAAATTGTTTTCAAAGCTTGTAGAGAAGCTAAGTTGTACACTTCACGGCTACGCAATTCATAGAATCATCATAAGCAAATGCAACTTTGAAATGATAGTTCATCAAACCCGACAACTTCAAAGAAGTTTCTAGCATTCAAACTATAAAGCAATCTGCAAATTGTTCCACATGAATAAATACAATTACTTACTCCCGCCTAGCTGGCAGAATTACTCACCTTTCCATTTTCGTGTGGAAATGGAATTACTCACATTTCTATTTTCATGTGGAAATGGAATTATATACAGTAATAGCACAGATAAAGTACATGGAACGCATATTTCTTGCGGTCTTTGTGTTTGGCCTGCAATTTAATAGGCCACCAAACCTTCACTGTGTGAAATAAATGTGAAGCAACTTTAAATGGCGAAGAAGCAGGTGGAATTCTAGCAAACAGTTCACATTCCTTGTCTACGTTTTTTGTTTTTGAATACAAGTCTACTAGAGCATTGGCAAAGAAAGGCTCCACCAACCTGATATAGAGTCTTGAGGTGATCGCTTGCTATGTTTTATGTGTTGCTTTTTTAACTTCCCTCGGGTGTGTGTCATTTGTTAGCCATTTAAATGTAATAATACTATTTGATGATAGATTTCAAATTAAGGTGTTGCTCATGTCAATAAGAATTAAATATTAACAAAGAAAGGTTTCCACCTACTTTGCTTTTCTTTTATGTGCCGCTCAAGTAGATAATAATTTGTTCACAGAGAGAGTTACACAACTTTACGATTCAAAGCATATCAAAGGTTAAAAATGATTTTTCTGTCATTAGATACTGTAAGAAAACTGGGTAAGCCTGCTTCTAGCTTGCTCAAACAGTGTATGTCATGCTAGCCTTAGAAGTTGCATTTTGCTAGAGGACAAATATCAGTTTATGTGTTTTTAGTCAAGGCAATCTCATAGAGGCAATAACAAATCCGTTTTTCTGGCTTAAAGTTAATTTAGAAGTTCATTTAAACCTTAGAAGGTAACGAATAAGTTTGTTAATAGTTTACTCTCTTATATCAGGTTGGCTTGCAAATAGGTACTTACCCATACTAGGCCCTCATCTCGATACAGTCTACATATGAGTACACCAGAATTTTTCTCATTCTCAGGCTCCTATCCCAGGTTTGTCCAAGAAAAACTTGGGGCACACAAGGCAGGCCATTCCATGCCCCAGCCAACCTGGGTCAAACCCATGTACCCAGAGCCTCCCAAAAAATTATTACAATGCAAAATCCAGTAATCTTTGGGGGATTTGATTAACCCTTGATTCTGTAGAAACCTAAAAAGATCAAGAGAATTTTGTGAAGTATTTAATGCCCCTAAAATGAGAGTAAATTACATGTGAACAGAAGTTTAAGGAAGATTTGATGCAACTCCCAAAGGTAATTGCAGAGAAATGCAGAAATCTCAAGGACACATGGTACTGTAGGAACTTAAAAATATGCATAATATTGCAAAAATAATCTAAATAATATTTAAAAACAAAATCTAGTAAAGTGGAGTTAGTTGCTACTAACAGTTGTGTGCTTCCAAAACATATCAGCAAAGAGTAGTTGTGCGAAAAAGAAAAATACAGATGCATAATACATTTTCAACACACAATTCAAATATTCAATCACTCTTATTTTAGGGGAATATCCCTCACTAGGGATCTCAATCCATATGTCTACCTCATTTGCTACCTACTGGAGGACTGCAGTCCCAACCGAAACTGAAACTATACCTTATACAAGAAACCTGTATGTCACAACCAGAACAATTTATATTACTGATAATACATTAAGCTTGTTTGTATGCAATGTTTGCTTTATCCAGGCTACTCTAATGATAGCTTGGATTTGTTTATTTCATTTACACTCCGATCCAAATAAGCTAGATTTCAGGGGGTGTTGTACACCTTGCATAATGTTTGTAATTTATTATTTATTATTATGTGTGTGGTGCACCTAGGGGTTTTCTAGGTGAATGTGCATCACAAGGAGTTATAATGTTGGGGCCACTTTGTTGTATGTATCATTGGGACATAATTGTCAAATGTAATTATTTAATATTGGGGAATAATAAAAAAATAATAAAGTACCCAATATTAAATGTGGGGTCACATGATGTAGTATTTTTGGGAACATGGTTTATGTAATACCACTTGGTGGTTAGTTGTTTAGGGTTGGATCAAAAAGTTGGTCAAGGTTGGACAGGTTAGCAGGTTGAGCTTGTGCATGTGTGAGGGTTTGAAGCATGGCATGGGATGTGTGGATTCATGCTTGGTCACATGGAATGCATGGATAGCTTGTGCTTCAGAAGTGTTCATGGAGTCTCTGCAGATGTATTGTAATGGGTTTTCATTGTTGAATAATACATGGAGTGTGGATGCTTTTGGAGGCTGGGTTTTTCCCTCTTGAGGGTTTTCCCAGGGTATATCTTGTGTCATCTTTGATGGGTATGTTGTCTATTCTCTTGCATGTTGATGTTGAGCATTTTACTTGCATGTTTTTCAGATTTGGGTTATGTGGAAATTGTCATTTCATGGCTACATAGTTTTCTTACAAGTGGTATCAGAGCTGTTTATGGGTCTCTTTGACTATGGTGTTATTATGAGCTTATGGATTGCCAGATTTTGGTGATTTGATGATGGATTCATTGTATGCTCGGTTGTACATCTCAGTTTGTTCTATTTTTGACATGGTTATCAGCATGTATGTTGCATTGTTGTATCTACAAGTTGTGCAATGTTGTAGGCGGTCTATACTTACTTGTTGCACCTATGACTTGGATATGGGTTGTCTTTGCCCATTGATATTTCAGTGTTGATGCGTGATCAGTTTTGGTGGCTTGGTTTAGTCACTTGGTTTGCTGATTTGGTTGTCATGTTGAGGAGGTGAGATGGTATTACCAGGTACAGTCATGATATGAGATCTATGTAGTTGACTATGATTATGCAGATATGTGGACACGGTTGGGTTGATTTGTTGGTATATTTGGTGGTGATCATGATGTCATGGATGTTTCTTGTGCATTAGAGACTTTGGCATGTTATGATGGTTTATGCAGGTGCATTGTTGGTGGTGTTGGATTGGATCTTGATTCAGGTTGTGGTGGTGTATCTTCTTGGTTTGAGGAGATTGGTATCACGATGTCATGGATAGCTTGGTTACACGGTTCAATGGGAGCTTGTGACAGTGATGGATTGGCGGTGATGGATATGATGGTTTGGCAGTGTATCTTCTTGCTTTAGAGGATGGTTATCATGTTGTCATTGAGAGCTTGGATTCACAGGTTTTGTGTGAGCTTATGACAGTGTTGGTTTTGTGCATCATGGTGCCATGGGATTTCTCGGTATCACGGTTCAGTGGGAGCATTTGGCAATGATGTGGATCCATTGGTTATTATGGATGGTTGTCTTCAGCAGGTGATCTTTGGTGTCATGGAGGAGCTCTTGGATTCTATGTGCTACAGTGAGAGTTCTTTGACATCAGGTGTTGGAGATGTTGAGGTATTGTTTATGACTTGTTGGTTTTGATAGGTGATCCTTGGTTGTAGGATGGTTTTGTTATTATGTCATGGTATACTCTTGATTACTAGTTTAGAGTTGTGGCATGGTACATGTTATGATGATTTATTCATGTGATCTTCTTTTGAGAGGATGTGAGATCATGGTGTCATGTTTAGGTTCTTGATTCTGCAGTTGGAGCTATGACTTTGATCTTGGTTGGTTCTCTTTGTATTGAGTACTTGGGATTTGGTATGCAAGTTGCCTCTGGTAAAAAGGCTTTACCAAACAAAATGGATTTATCGGTTGAAAGAGGAGGATGGAGGTAAGAAAAGACTTAAAGCCAGATTAGTTGTAAAGGGATTTGCACAGAAAAAGGGTATTGATTTTGATGAGATTTTTTCTCCTGTTGTTAAAATGACTTCTATTCGTATTGTTTTAAGTATTGTGACTACTGAAGATTTTCATTTAGAACAGCTTGATGTTAAAACAACCTTTCTCCATGGTGATTTGGAAGAGGAAATATACATGGATCAGCCACAAGGATTTGAGGTCAAAGGTAAGGAGAAACTAGTGTGCAGATTGAAGAAAAGTTTATATGGCTTGAAGCAAGCACCTCGGCAATGGTATTTGAAATTTGATAGTTTTATGGCTGAGCAAGGCTACATCAGGTGTAATTCTGACCATTGTGTTTATTTTAAGAGGTTGCATAATGATAGCTACATTATTTTGTGTTTATATGTTGATGATATGCTTGCAAAGGTGGTCTAACATTTTTGACCATAGGAGAGTTAAACGTAACAAAGAAGCAAAGTCTACATGAAGGATTTAGCAAACAAACTTGGTATGAAAATTTGTAGAGATAGGAAAAATAGAAAATTGTTTTTATCTCAGGCTAATTATGTTGAAAAGGTGTTGTAGAGATTTCATATGGAGAATGCAAAAGATGTCAGCATACCTTTGCCTAGTCAGTCAAAGTCAAATTGATTCAAGGATATGTGTCCAAAGAAATAAGAGGAGGAAGAAAAAACGTCCAAGGTACCATATGCTTCAACTGTAGGAAGTTTAATGTACGCCATGGTATGCATGAGACCGGATATTGCACATGCCATAAGAGTTGTTAGCAGTTATTTGAGTCATCCCGGAGTTGAGCACATTGGAATGCGATAAAATGGATTCTCAAGTATTTAAGAGGTACATCCAATAAATGTTTATGTTTTGGGGCTCTAATACTAATTTAAAAGGCTATGTTGACTCAGATTTGGTAGGGGATATTGATACTAGGAGTACCAAAGGTTATGTATTTACAAAATTGGCAGGCATGAGGAGTTGATTTCGACAGCAGAAGGTGGTTGCTTTATCCACCACAGAGGCGAGTATGTTGCCAAATGTAGAAAGGCAAAGGAGATGATATGGCTGCAACTTTTCACATGGATGAGTTGGGCAAAACAACAAATAAAATTACTTGTTTGCTGCATACAGCCAAAGTTATATACATCTGCAAAGAATTCTGCCTTGCATTCTAAAACAAAACATTGAGATATCATTTCATCTCGGCTGTTGGAGGATGGATAGCCAAGTTGGACAAGATACATTACAATGCATGTAAATCCAGCTATATGTTTATGAAGTGCTAAGGAGAAGCTTGCCTCTTTAGCTCTGGCCTCTAAGGTTGAATTCAAGTGTAATAGAGCTAAGGCAAGGTCCAAGGTACTTATTTCCAAAGGAGCTGTAATTGCAAAGATAAGTCATCCACAATCACTCAAGGGAGATTGTGGTGGTGTGGAGCCCGACGTACTTCCAAGTGGGAGATTGGTTATATGTGGCGACGATCATGCTATAATCAGACAGCCCATGGTATACTGTACACCCAGCCCCTATTTTTTGCCTGATCACCAAAAAAGGGAAAAAAAATGAAAAAGGAAAAATTCAATTTTGTAGAACCCTAAATGTGGAAGATTCTAAGCTTGTTAAAAAGGGGTTCGATGGGTATTACTGTATGAGGAAAAACATGATTATTCGCAAGATTGTAATAGGTTTTCAATGATAATAAAAGTATTGATGGTCAGCGTTTGGTGGATGTAGCCCAGATGGGTGAACCACGTTAAATTTTGTGTGTTATGATTTATCTCAGGCATGTTTTAGTTTCTCTATTTATTATATACAACTGCATTTAATTGTTAGATTCAAGCATCTCTAACTCCGATCCAAATGCACCCACGAGGAACAATATGAAATTTTGTACTTTGAAAGCCATCCCATTTCATCATTGGCGTTGTGTGCTCCATTATTTTATGGAAAATGGATTAGCGTGTGGGTTTTCCTGCAGAGGCAGGGCCAGATTATACGTCACCCTTTGATGAGGCTATTCATGACATTTTATAGATAAAAGAAGTTTCTTTTAGCCAATTGAATTGTTAAACAAAGAAAATAGTAAATTTTCATGTTGAATTTAGCCTTAAAGTTTAGCATTACGTGTCAAGAGGACATAATTAGAAGACATATAACGAGAATTCATTTAGATAGTGACAAATAATATAGATCAAATATTAAGAAATATTTGAGATTCAATAAGAATGAGCACAAATTTGAGATTAAATTCTTCTACAATTGACTATTTGATGTCCAATCCAATTAAGTTGGTAATGAGGTTTACACTAACTTGAAATTTTTTAATTAGAAGCAGCTAGGATTATTGATACATACTTCATCATGGAGGATGTTGGTAATGTAGGATAGAGTATTTAAGTTTGACATTTTTGTTGATCTTTAGAGTTATATCTTCTCTTTTGCCTTCTAATACCTTGAGTTGTTCATGTAAACAATCAACATGTGTTTTTAGCTCCTTCTTGGCCTTTAGGTATTCCTACATGATTGTTGAGAAATTAGTCATCTAAAAGGATGGGTTAGAATGGATTAGTTGAATTTCAACTTCAAGAGAATGAAAGGATTAAGAAAGTACAGCCATGCATTTAATTTTCCAATTGAATTTGATAACCACTTTATAGGTCTTAGAGACAATTGTCCAAGACATATTGAGTCCACTTGCGAGACTACTTGTGGATTAGAATAGTGTGAAGACAGGTCATAACAGAATTTCAAAGCCATGCTTTATTTTGGTTCTAGATTACCAAGTATGCCCATCGTGGTGATAGAAATATCTTAGAGATGACCTTTTTAAAACATTTTGGGATATTGAAAAGAAGTGTTTTGAGAAGAATATGTATATTAAAAATGATTTTAAAATAAATAAATAGTTATCGGCTAATAAATCTAAAAACACATTATTATTTGAAGAGCTTTAATAAATCTAAAAAAACATTATTATTTGAAGAGCTTAAGAAATATTTTTTAGATATTTTATTCATTTAATAGTTATTTTATTTTATTTTATAACTACATGTTTTCAATAGTCTTTTAAAAATAGATATTTTCTCTTCTTCTTCTTTTTTTTGCTTTAAAACTATATATTTTAAATAGTTTTAAAAGAAAATAGATGTCTTGTTTTACTTTTTTTTAGAATTATTTAAAATTTATTTATATTATTTAAATGCCTGATTTTTACTTTTAAATTATTTTATTTAACTAATAGTTACTCTAATTTACTTTTAAATTATATGAGAATTATTTTCATTGTATTTATAATATTTAATTTAATTTATTTTATATTCTCTATAAGAATCAAACTTGACACCAACATCATCCCTACCAATTATAATATTCATTAATGTAATAAAAATTTGATAGATTTCACTTGCAAGAAACTATTGATCTCAAACTATTTGGCACACCTCATAGGGTCGATTATGAAAAGCAAAATAGAAAGTAATTGTGTGTGTAATATGATTGTAGTTTGGGTCTTAGTGAATACCTATGCCCTTGTTAATGACAACTATTTTTAATATTAGTATTGCTATTTTGAATGATAGTTACAGGTTATGGCCAATGCACGAGCACCTTTGGATGTTATTACTATTTCAAGCAGTGATTCTGAGTCCAATGCAACCTCACCACAAACCCATGAGAGACCTCTATCATCAACTGACTCAACATCTGTGGATTGGTTGGGTTTCCCTCAGAATAATATTGAAGCTTTTTCTAACAATGTCTTGACATGTTGCCAGAATTTTTTTGAAGAAACTATGGAAACAAGCCACAATGTATGCGATGTGCAAGACCATGAAGTTCAATTGGTGCAAGAAGTTGTTTGGAAATTTCATGCAACCTATGAAGCTCTTGAACTATACTATGGTTTCATGCATGAATTAAAGTACTGTCAATATTATGGAGTTGCGAATGCATTTGAACTGAAACATGAATTCCAAGCTTTATTGAGTGATATATGGTCCAAAAAGTTCAACTAACTTCTTGGAAGTTAGTTACTTTTTTGTGATGTTGATGGAGATTACTAGCATGATACAAATTACATGTTTTTGTGGAACCAAATGAAAATGCCAAAATAGTTATATGTGGAGCGAAATGGATTTAGTGGAAGTTATACATATTGGATGTTTTTGTGCAACCAAATGAAGATGGTAGAATAGTTATGTGTCAAGCGAAATGGATTTAGTGGTCAACCCTATATTTGGAACCTTGTTATATATCATGTTTACACTGTAATGTCATTGTACATATTGATCTTTGTAGTTCTAATTTGAATGAATAGACTTATTGTAGTACTTTTGTCCCTTAATTTCCAATATTATCTTGAACTACAACCTTAAGTCTAACAAATATATATTGCTACATTGCTCAAAATGATGATATATTAGATCATTGTTGTAAAAACTCACTCTTGCTTGACATTTAGCTATGTCAAACATTGTGGTCATGTATACATGTCTTACAATATTATCTTGAACTTTCTTCTTATTGAAACAAATATGATAATATATTTGATCATCATTGTACATATCCACTCTCACAACATTTTTCTATGTAAAGTATCGTAGTCATATGTATGTTTCTTTCAAACACTTTGATATATCATCCTATTGTACTCAATGTTCAATTTTTTGGAAAAGCTACGTGAATAAGCCAAGATGTATGTGATGTGTACAATCATGGAGTTGAATTGGTGCAAGAGGTAGTTTGATGCAAACACTATCTTACACGTAAACTAATTTTGTAGGGTTAGTCAACTTCCATAGACCATGGCTAAGTCAACTTCCATAGACCATGGCTACAATATTGACTACAGATGCGATTAAACTTATCCATAATGGGAATCAAGGGATCGAATCTAATGTGCAAATTTTGTCTATTTCAAACTTTAGGCATGGCCATGAACGCAACAACCACTACAAGGTAGAAATATCTGATGGGGCCTACAAACAAAAAGCATCTTTGCCTCATAAATACAATCATTACATAGCCTCTGGTGAAATTATAGTTGGATCAATAATACGAATGAAAAAATATAATTGTCCCAGCTCAAGTGGGTCTCGGTGAGTAAAGGAATCCAAAATTTTCCTAAATAAAATCATTATTAGTTTTTTAGCTTGTTCCTTATATTACTAATTCTTACTCTTATGTTGCAAATGTATAGGTGGATTGTCATTTTGAACCTTGAGATTGTTTCTACAAACCAGGATATAATCGGTGAGCCTACTTCACTTTATATGGATCAAGAGAACCATATAGAACAGGCAATGGATAATTCTGCAGATCCACATGTGGAGCCTCGGACAATTAGCACTGCTAGAGTGTCAACTCCTAACAGGACATTATTTGGTGTAAATCCTTCTAGGAGTAGAATGGAAGCACCAGTCACAATTATGCCTATTAAAAGTTTGAACCCTTTTCAACCAAGATGGACTATCAAAGGTCGTGTGACTGCCAAAAAGGATATTTTCCAATATAATACCCAAAAAGGTACTGGCCAACTCTTTACCTTTCACATCATTGACACATAAGGGACTGAAACACGTGTCACTTGTTTCAATGAAGTTGTTGATCTTCATTATCAAAATATAAATATTGGAAAAACCTATACATTATCTGGTGGTGCAATAAAGGCTACTAATAAGCTTTACAACAAGTTAAATAGTGGGCTAGAAATTTCCTTGGCAGTTGAGTCAAAGGTGACTCTTTGTGAAGATGACCATTCTATTCCAAAATACCATTTCTCATTTACACCTATCAACGAACTTGCAAAGAAGAGTAGCAATTCAATCGTTGATGTTATTGGAGTTGTCACTTGTGTCAGTCCAAGCTCCACAGTTAGGAGAAGAGATGGGACAGAGGTCCTAAGGTGCACGGTATCCTTGTTGGACATGTCTGAGGCAACTATAGATATCACTCTATGGGGCACGATAGCAGAGAAGGAAGGTGGTCGTCTTCAACAAAAGTATCACCTACAAGAAATAACTATTCTTGCTATTAAAATGGATGAGTCTATGAGTACAACGGTAGGGTGTTGAGCACATCAAGCAATACAAATTTATTTATAGACCTTGACATAGAAGAAATAGAACAACTACAAACTTGGTTCAAACAAAGTAGGGTTAATATTTTATCACCTTCAACAAAGTTTAGCGATACACCTGTGCCTGGCACAAGAACAACAATTATGGATGTTCGAGAACAAATTCTTCACAGTGTTCACCATCTCCAATGTACAATAAATGCAACATTGTTGTTCATCAAATCTAAATCATTTTTCTATCCCGCATGCCCTAATGGAACGGGGGGAAAACAGTGCAAGAAAAGATTGGTGCAGACTAAAGATGAAAAGTGGTTTTGCTCAAAGTGTCACGTAGAATGTGCCTCTTGTAATTATAGGTACGTACTACAAATAAGATTACAGGACCACACAGGTATTCTATGGGCAGTTGTATTCGATGAAGGAGGAACAAAACTCATGGAAATGTCTGCGAAAAAGCTATTCTCTCTACAGTTTGAGGATGCCATAGAAAGGGATACTCAACAGGTAATAAGAGACATGTTGAACAAAAAATACTTGTTCACTTTGACATGTAGAAACGAAACATACAATAATGAAGAACGTTTGAAGGAAACTATCACACAGGTTGAGCAAGTTGACTTCAGTGCTGAGAGCAACATCTTACTTTCCAAGATCAAAGAAATGTGCAATCACAAGAATGACCAACCATAGGATCAATAGATTATATTATAAGATAGTAGTATAGTTGATGGTTTTGTTCAGTCAAAAAAAATGTATGCAAATCTCCAAACACATGTATCATGCCTACCTACAAATAGAAATATGTAAGTTGCTAAGTATACATTTTCCAACCCATGTCATGTATATGACTCTTATAAAATTATAGTTGATGGTTTTGTCCAAACGACAAAATGTATTCAAATCTCCAACCACATGTGTGATATGACATCTCAGTAAAAAAAATTTAAAAATGTGTGTGTGTTTGCTTATGTCTATATACATGTGGAATCTACTTCTTCTAGCATTGCAAGACTCACTTATTTTGACATGATGTAGTCTCCAACTATCTTAAAACTACACTGTAATAGATATTAGTTCTAAAAACTATGATTTGAATATGTCATTATTTATTTTTTGTTTTTTGCTTTGACACATATATATGAATTTTAATTATTTTTCCCCAATGCTATTGGGTTGCTTAACTAAGAAATTGTATTCTTTTACGTTAATATACCTTCCTACAATTTTATTGAATTATGTGAAAATCATTAAATTAGGATAATTTTCCATTATATATGTAGACACCTAAATTTGGACACTTAATTTATCCAAATTTATCCTCTTTCATCTAAACATCCCTTTATCCGCATTAATTAAGTAATATCACTATTATTTAATTAATCCCTCTAAACCTCTTATAATCCCTAAGGTATCTAGTTAAATAATTAAATACCTTCCTCCTTTCATCAAATGAATTAATAAAATATGACATTTATTTAATTCCTCACATGTCACATCCTCCATCTTTTATTATCTAATCCTAATCCATCTTCTAATCGCATCATTAGGATGTGCACATGCCTAATCCTTGATTAGGAGGTGTCACATCCTCCAACTTTTGCAAGTTGGCCTCTAATCTTTCTTAGCCACCTAACCTTCCTCTAACCCCTCATCAACTTGTCTAATCACCCCCTTTAGTCAACTCTTCCCATCCCCCAAGGAATTTTTAATTCCTTTTGTCTTCCCAAAGTCCTTTGAGGAATTTTTAATTCCACTCTCATCTTTCAAGGAATATTAAATTCCTTTTCTCTTCCCCATGTCCTTTATGACATGTGTCCTTGGTCAACCTTATTAAAGGCCTTTCCCTTTGGACAAGGCACTCCACTTCCCCATGTGAATTTTTAATTCACTTTTAATTCCCCAATGCACTCAAAGGAATTTTTATTCTTTCCCTTCTCCCCATAAGGATATTTGAGGAATTTTTAATTCCTCACATGTCCTCTCACCCACATGGGACAAGGACATCCTTTATGAGGATATCTTGACCAAATCCCTATGGTCCTTTGAAGTACATCCATGTCATGTACTTCTCTTACACCTCATCTCCACCTCATTCCTTTCTCAAACCTTCTCTTGTTACATGTCAAGCGTGAGGGCTTGTGAGTTCTCAACTCACCATAGCCCTACATCTGGCTGTGGGGGATCAATCTCAACCGCCCATTTCTTCTAGGAATTCTCAAAATTCCTATAAACACCCCTCTTTCTCCTCCTCTCACATTTGGGGAGATCATTTTGCTAGCCAAACTCTTGCAATTTTATTTCTCAATCTACACTTAGCCATTTCATCCATTTTTAAGTCTAAGCATCATTTGCATCCTTACATCCTTCTACATCTTGCCATCAAGGAGCATATTCTATCTTACAATCGGCTGGGCCAACCAAAAGGATTGACTGAGACAAGGTATATCCACATTTACTATCTTTTGCTTTGTTTTGAATGCAACTAGGCCAATCTTGAGGTGTAGGGTGTCTTTAGTTGTTATTTTCTCTCTTGTGTTTGCATCTTATTTTCTAACAAGCAATTTCGCCCTATCACATTTCTGGCACGCCCGGTGGGACCCACAAATGGGTCTTTTTCTTTCACGTTTGCTATTTTTTTGCATTTTCACAGATTAAGGTTATAGATTGGTGGACCTGACCTCGATGGTGGACCTGACCTTCTCCAGTGGTGGACCTGACCTCCGTGCTTGAACCTTCTCGATGGTGGACTGACCTTCTCAGGTGTGGACTGACCTCGAGTGGTGGACTGACCTCTCGATTAAGCGGACCCTAACCTTGATTAAGCGAGCGACCTTCTTGGTGGCTGATTGTATGCTCTTTCTTCCCGGGCTGCCATTTCCACCATTTGTCGATTGACTCCATTCAAAGGCAATTTCTTCTTAGTTTTTGGCTCGCGCTCCTGCACTTGGAAGAGGTTGGGGACCTTCTTCCGTTGGGGTAGGGCACTGGAGCCTTCTGGGTGTGACATAGAGGGTAGAGAGGTACAGTTTTTGCGTTGTGCTTTGTGGCAGGAGAATACGCAAAGTCTAATTAGGGAGTCAATAAACCTTGTTTGGCATGCTTGTGGAAAGATATTTGATGTATCCAATCCCCTTGCGACATTTGGAAATCCTGGGTGATGAGAAATCGTAGCTTTCCAAGTCCTTTGAGTCACCCTATTTTCCATTTTCTTAGTGGGACCTGCTTGGGGATTTCATCACCCCAAGGGATGATTCAACCATGCGTCTTGGTGGGAGTATATAAAGGGGGAAATGAGGATTGTACCGATCAACCCGCGTTGTGGTGGCGAGAAGCTGTCGAGGGATGATGTGAAGAGTTGGTCCAAGCCTTTAGTATCTCGCTAAGGTTCCTGACTCACGCTTGTAATGGGTTGGTGTTCACGGTTTGGGCCTCACGTACCGGGTGTATATCGAGGACTCCTTAGCGACCATGTTCATCCTAGAGTAGAAGACTTTGTTGGCCATACCTATTTCTACTAGTCTTAGGATTGTGTTGTCTGAATTGTCTTTCTTATGCAAAACCAATTATTTTCAGTTTAGCCAAATCTTTTTATCAATTTTTGCTATATTTTGGGTCCTTTGCCTTAGTCATCCATCAAAAAAATCAAGCTTAAACTCATGCTTTGGTGGACTTGACCTCATGTTGTGGCAGACTTGACCTCATGCTTTGGTGGACCTAACCTCATGCTGTGGTGGACCTAACCTCATGCTGTGGCGGCTGACTTCATGCTATGGCGGACTTGACCTTATGCTGTTGCGGACCTGACCTTCTGCTCTTTCTTCCCGGGGCTTCCATTTCAACACCATTTATCCAATTGACTCTGTTCAAAAACAATTCTTCTCAATTTTTCATGCTCTTTTCAATGACATATACCACTCCATACTTTTGAGAAGTTTTCCTGGGACCCCCTTTTTCATCGCCCGTCTCCCTTTTCTGAATGTCCATACATCCATCACCATCCTAAATGAACATCTGAGCATCCGTTCATCTATTCTGAGTCCTCCATCCATTCTGAACCTCTATCTCCTTGTTCCAAGAGTCATTCGTCCATTCCGAGTAGTCATTCACTCGTTCTAAGTCTTCCCCCTTGTTTCGAGAGTCATTCATCTATTCTGAGCACTCTTTCGCTCGTTCTAAGTCCTCCTCCCCTCATTCCGAGAAACATTAATCTATTCTAAGCACTCTTTTGCTCGTTCCAAGTCTTCCTCCCCTCGTTCCGAGAGTCATTCATCCATTTTGAGCACTCTTTCGCTCGTTCCGATTCTTCCTCCCCTCATTCCGAGAGTCATTCATCCGTTCCGAGAGCTTGTTCGCTCGTTCCAAGTCTTCCTCCCCTCATTCAGAGAATCATTCATCCATTTCAATCACCCATTCTGAGTCTTCCTCTCCTCATTCCGAGTAAACGTTCATCCATTTCACATCTTGGTCTATCATTTCGAACTCTTGTTCTACAATTCCAATTATTCATTTACTCATTCCGAGTAAACATTCATCTATTTCGAACCTTCATCTATCATCGCAAACTCCATTCTGATCATCCGTTTACTCATTCTGAGTGATCTTTCATCTATTCCAAACCTTCATCTTCTTGTTTCAAGAATCATTCATCCATTGTGAGCAGTTGTTTACTCGTTCCGAGTAGCCGTTCACTTGTTCTAATTAGTCATTTGTCCATTTCTATCATCCATTTCCCTAATCAAATCATCATTTTCCCCATCCAAATTCCTTGAACTTCATCTCGGGTTATTATCCAAATTGACCAAAGTATCTGATCTGATCGCCATCATCAACATCCACTTGGGATTGTCATCCATCCTAAGTTAATCATTATCGTCGGCCCAATCAATCCATTTTCAATCTCAAAGTGGGTTCACTGCCGCAATCATCTCTTTATCATTTAATCCGATCAATCAGCATCCTAAGTCACCTAGGGTAATCTCTAAATGGGGTTTAAGGTCCCTTTCGTCATCCTATCCGATCCATCAATTCATCTCATCAACCATCGATCGATCATATCCAATCCAATCCAATCGCATCCCTATCCAATCACCTTCAACCCAATCAATCTACTTCCATCTCAGAGCAGATTCGGTGTCGAGGTCATCCTTTAGTAATCAAATCCGATCATCAAAATCAATCCCATCGTATCATCCGATCATCCTAATTTGAGCTTTAATCCAATCCCGATCTAAGCTTAACCTAAAAAATTGGCTTGACCTTTAGTCCATTCCCATCGAAAATCGTTGATCCATCCTCCATCCCTTTCATCATCACGCATCCTTATCCTCCATCAATCATGGTCAAGGGAAACTTTACGTCAACGATGATAACAAAAGTCTTGTTGATTAAGAGGTATACGACATAGATTTCCTTGACACTATCATTGCTAGTAAGCTTTCTCCACCCGCATTCCAAAATCCAATCACCCCATTTAGTTATCCCATTATGTCTTCATCTATGCCTAATCACACTCCTTATACTACCTTTAACAAGGGATATCCATCATATCCATCATATCCATCATATCCTTCATCTACATCATCTCCTAGCCTACCGTCCCAACACCCCTATCCTAATCCCCCATCCACATCCCCTTATCTCAATCCTTCACCCACATATACCCACTACCCTAATCTTCCATACCAATCCGCTCAGCCTAATCCTGCACACCCATCAACTTACCCTAATCCAACATCCACATCTCCCTATACTAATCCAACAACTACGTCTTCCCATCCTAATCCACCATCCCAATACCTTTATTACAACGTTCCACCCACATCTTCTACCATCGATCTGTCGTCCATGTCATCCTATCCTAATTCCCCATTCCCATATCCTTACCTTGATCCTCCATCCAGTCCTAGTCCACCAATCCATAATCCTTCATCCACTCCTACCTTGCCATCTCAGCCTTGAGTATTCAAGTTTCTCCAAGGACTTATAACAAAGGAAACATCCCCCACTCCACACATTGCAGTCATGGAACCATGCCATCCCAACCCATCATCCATGGTCATTAGTGATGAGACCCTTCTCCATCCAACACCTATCATTGATGATCTCACTCCTAGCACCTCTCAGCCCCCATCTCCTACCATCACATCCTCTGAATCCACCGAGCTCCCATCTCTTACCATCACATCCTTTCAATCCACTGAACCCCCATCTCCTACCATCACATCTACCGAATCCATTGAACACCCACCTCCTACTCCGATAGCCATTGAACCCATCGACGACACCCAAATCCAATCCACTTCTTCCACTCCTAGTATCCATTCCCATAAATGTTTTGAATCCTCCATCCCTCCCTCGTATCCACTTGAAGAGTCCCACCAAGACTCCATTATCATGCCTCCTGCACACGATGAGTCATTCCAAGAGCCTAATCCAAAGCATGCCAACATATCCCCTTCTCCAGATCAAGATCCTACCATCCCATCTAGTCTACCTCAAGATCATAGTCCCCCATCCATTCCATCCCATGATACTCTTGACATTCAAGATTCTACCACTCCATCTCCATCCCCATCACACGATCCCATTACCACAAATCCATATTCTATCATATCCCCTACTCCCTCTCCTAATGCTGCTATCCCATCATCTCCTTCCCATGATCCACCCTCATCACCTAAAAATGCTATCCCCGCACCGCTCGCATATCCCCTTGGTACTCTCACATTCTTCCATGGTGGTCTCCTTGCGGAAGAAAAACACGGTGTATATACCACCCATCATCCCCCACCTAATAATGGACTCGCGTCATGTTTTCAGAATAACAAAAATCCTATCATGGATCAAATGCTCAAGAACATGAAATATCAAGGAAAAGGTCTAGGCCTTCATGAGCAAGGTATTTTAGAACCCATCCAAGTCAAAGAACAAATCTGCATGCAAGGTCTTGGATCTATTTCCCAAGACTCACAATCTAAAGATGTTGGTACAACCTCTAGACGTCCTCAACGAGCCTTTTCCAAAAGAACTTCTGGCTCTCCCCATCGCTCCACTAGATCATATGCTACCATCCCTCCTCCTCTATCATATCACCTCAAAACAACCATCCATATTCCTCCTTCATCTGCTCCATCCATTTTGGATCCTTACATCCCTCCATCCACCATCTCTCGTCCTTCATCTACTCTATCCATCTTGGGTCCGTATATCCCAAGATCACCTCCTCCATCTCATCCTTTCACCCATCCAACACCTATACATGGCATCCATAATAAACATCCCTCTCACATATCCCATAATTAGGATCAACAAAGGCACATACCTAAACATCCCCCATCTACACGTAATCCCCATACTCCTACCTCCATTGCTCCACATCGTCCATCCCCTCACACCCATCCCATTGCTAATAAATGCACTTTGGATGCTAACATAAAATGCATAAATCCAAACATCCACATGAATTAAAGCTCCCCATGTCCCCTCTATATGACATGTTGAAGAAAAGAAAAATCAAATCCACAATCCAAATCAAACCCATCAGCCACAAAGGCCCACTAAAGCAAAAATCAAAACCATGTGGATCCCAAAGAAAAAAGATGCAATGCCATCAAATGAAAAATCTATAAGAACATCCAAAGTTGCTAATCCAAAAGCTAACCATACCCACCTTTCATCTCCTAAGTCTGTTTTGGGTCCCTATGTCCCGAAATTCACTATTCCATCTCCATTATCCCCACATTCTCCATCCATTAGTCCTCTTATATTTTCACATCCATCACCACATGTGCCAATGTTGGTCCTGAACTCACCACCCCATCACACATCCACCCCATCATTCTATCCATACCCTTTCCAGCATCCCATTCATTACCCCACATATCTCCCCCATCAAATCCCTCTAATTCATCCTTTTGCATAATTCATTTCTCCTAATAAGGTTGTACCAACATCCAACAGTTAGTTTGAACATGAGCTCTTAATACCTCGTATAGAACTTGATGCTTGAGTCCTTCATCCATATCCTTATCACATGCCTTCTAAATCCACTTATTCGCCTCCCTATCCTTATCCATCTCCTTCTGCATGCTATGCAAAAAGTCCAAAAATCCAAAAAGTTCAAAATCCAAAAAAGTCAAAAAAAAAAATCAAATGAAATCAAAAAATAAAATAGTAAAGAGAAATAATTCGTCCAATGGTGAAAACTTGGCAAAAAAGCACCTTGGATACGTACCATGATGAAAACCTGGCAAATGGGCATCGTGCGTAAATCCCCATCTGCACTTGGGGGCAGTTTCCTGCTATGCATTCCCTCCATCCACTATGCTTCTTGCTATGCTCCTAGCTATGCACCCGTCTTCTTACTGTACGTCACCTTCATTCATCCCCTCCATCCTGCCTATCTTATGCATCCTGATTGGAATATCTCATTTATCCCAATCCTTCCATCCTCCTTGTGATCTTGATAACAATAGGGGCAAACATATAAGCACACTTTGGACACCTCTTAGCATACATTCCCCTCATCCACACACTATCCTAATCCTCATTTGCACTCGTCTATCTTCCTTATCCACTCGTCATGCTACCTTCAATCTCCCTTATCCATGCATCCTATATTCATCTGTCTCACTCCTTTATTTTCTTATCTTTCTCTATTGCATCCCTCATGCTGCCTCGCACATGACATATCTAGAGTGGGGGCATCTATCTTCCTTTGTGATATAGTCCTTGGAGACATCATTCATTCCATCAAAGCAATCCCTTCCATTTCCCTATCCTTATCTCCTTATCGATATATTCATCTCCCCATCCTTATCTTCCCATCCCTCCACACAATCCTTATATCCATCTCCCCATCCTTATCTTCCTATCCTTTCATCATGGCATCCATTTTTTCATCCTATCAACCGGTCTTTTCGTCTCAAATCCTTATCTTCCTATCCATCAATCCAGCAGATCCTTTTCATCTCCCAATCCCTCATCTCTTCTCCTCATTATCTTATAATCCCTTATCATTGGTATCTCCATCATCATCCTCCCAGATTAGATCTTTTGATGGTTGGATAACTATCACATCCACAGGCTGTGTTGTCACCATCCTTGATCCAATCCACGAGGTCTATCTTGTCCATCGTGTCAATCAATCATTTTATCCCTTATCTAGGGTTATCTCATCATCTTTATCCATCACTTGTCTTTGACCTTTCAGCCGAACCTCGTTGCCCACGGTAGCTTTCCATAGGCAAGGTAGATCATTTGATCCGCCCCCTGGGTTCCATCATCGATCTTTCTGCTTTCTCCATCTGATCCTTTATCATCTATCATCAGTCTTCAACTCTTGTTCCTATTGTCTATCCCATCTTTATCATCCATCAAAGTCTCTTATCTTGTGTCATGTCTCTTGTGTCGTGTCATCAAACTATGCCCTTATCTAGTTGGTTCATAACAAATGAGATTCACTTGTATCATCAAATCCAATCAGTTCTGAATATCCTGCGTCATATCAATCTTTTAATTTAGTATCCATCATCGATCTCAATAGGATGCATCCTTCCTAATAGACCTCATCAATCCCATCCATCCCCTTGATTGATCCTATGGCAAAGGATGTTTGTAATTGATTGCGATCTTTTGATGCTTTTGGATTTTGTTTATCATTTGAGCTCCTTATCATCACTTGTCATGGTCGCCTTGATCCATCATATCATGGCGTGCTTTGACTCATCAACATAGGGGTGTATCTTATATTTTCTTTGTTTTTTTCTTCTCGGTTGTCCCACGTAGTACCCACCGAGTCTGAGGTCTTGTGTTGCAGTAGAACATGCCATCGTACTTGTGGTTATCCCAATACCTAGCCCGACCAAGGTCACCAAGACTTTGGGGTGTTGGGATAGCCTTCTTATTTGTTATGTTTGTTTTATGCATTAGACACTAATCTGCCTTGGTTCTTCATACCTTGGCGTCTTGTGTCTTATTCTATAGCAAAAATTAGTGCTCCGATGATGGCAAATTGCATCTCATCTTTCCATTCCATCCTCTTGCATCTATCCCCCATCCTATCATCTATCAAAATCCCCCCATCCATTCATCCTTCATCACTCTCTCCTCCCAATCTCCTGTCACCTTTGCATAATCTTTTTCATCTCCCCTTGCATCATCTCATCTATTTCGAGAGAACACTCATGTTCTCTTGACCCTGCATGTCCTCTCGAGGGGGCATCCTTCATCCCTAATTTTTCATCATTTTCTTTTTCTCTTCCTAGTCAATCCTCTGAGGACTGGGGCATCTTTTCCAATCTAACCATCTTCTTCTAGGTTCTATGTTTTAATTTTCTTTGAAATGATGCTACTTTGTAACACCATCTCAAAGAGGGGCAAAATGGAGACACTTAAATTTGGACACTTAATTTATCCAAATTTATCCTCTTTCATCTAAACATCCCTTTATCTGCATTAATTAAGTAATATCACTATTATTTAATTAATCCCTCTAAAACTCTTTTAATCCCTAAGGTATCTAGTTAAATAATTAAATACCTTCCTCCTTTCATCAAATGATTAATAAAATATGACATTTATTTAATTGCTCACATGTCACATCCTCCATCTTTTATTATCTAATCCTAATCCATCTCCTAATCGCATCATTAGGATGTGCACATGCCTAATCCTTGATTAGGAGGTGTCACATCCTCCAAATTTTGCAAGTTGGCCTCTAATCTTTCTTAGCCACCTAACCTTCCTTTGGCCTCCATCAGCTTGTCTAATCACCCCTTTAGTCAACTCTTCCCATCCCCAAGGAATTTTTAATTCCTTTTGTCTTTTACCTCAAAGTCCTTTGAGGGTACTGAAGGTCACTTTCATCTTTCCAAGGAATGTGATTCAGCACTGTCTTCCTACATGTCCTTTACTGTGTCATTTAGTCAACCTTGTATTTGAGGCCTTCCCCTTTTGGACAAGGCCTCCACTTCTCCATGTGAATTTTAATTCACTTTTAATTCCCCAATGCACTCAAAGGAATTATGTATTCTTTCCCTTCTCCCCATGAGGATATTTGAGGAATTTTTAATTCCTCACATGTCCTCTCACCCACATGGAACAAGGACATCCTTTATGAGGATATCTTGACCAAATCCCTACGGTCCTTTGAAGTACATCCATGTCATGTACTTCCCTTACACCTCATCTCCACCTCATATTTATCAAGCCTCTCCCCTTGCCACAGGTCAAGATGTGGGGGCTTGTGAGTTCTCAACTCACCATAGCCCTACATCTTGGCCATGTTGGGATCAATCAACCCAGATCCATTTTTCTTCTAGGAATTCTCAAAATTCTTATAAAGTACCCCTCTTTTCTCTCATTTTAGGGGAGATCATTTTGCTAATGACTCTTGCAATTTTATTTCTCAATCTACACTTGGCCATTTTTTCATCCATTTTTTTGTTCAAGCATCATTTGCATCATCCATCTCCACATATTTTCCATCAAGGAGCATACATTCCATCTACAATCGAAGTGTCAACCAAAGGATCGATTCGAGACAAGGTATATCTAATATTTTACTATCTTTTGTTTTGTTTTGAATGCAACTAGGCCAATCTTGAGGTGTAGGGTGTCTTTAGTTGTTATTTGCTCTCTTGTGTTTGCATCTTATTTTCTAACAAGCAATTTCACCCTATCACAATATATATGTATGTGTATGTGCTTTTGTTTCGATGTATAAATATCCTTAATGTACTCCTTTCAACACTGTAAGATTTTCATATGTTGTGTTGATGCCACGTATAGTAGTTGAAGTGTGTTTATGATTCTGTTATTACTAATTCATCCTTACATTCCCATAATATAGATGGCAGATCCTTTCCCTGAAACAAGCCAAGCTCACTTGCAACAACTAGAGACTAGAAGACAACAAACCCAGAAAATAAATCGAGATTACTATGCTCGGCATAAAGAAGCAATAGCCACTCAAAGGCGGATAAA
>VDFB02277196.1:0-30783 GCA_007258455.2 Sequoia sempervirens | reverse complement strand
TCATTTCAAGCTTCGATTAAATAGTAGGCCTTCAACCACGTCAGATGCATACCTAAAGCACTAGCTAGATATCAATCTCGACTATTTTCCAATGTTGGAATTCGTCACTACTAGAATAACAATAGAATTGACTTTATATTCTAGCAAATAGTGCATTAGCTAATAATTAATTAACCTTCAATTAATTATTAGTCTAATTTATTCTCGTGCACTTAAGCTAAACTTAGGAGTTCTTTATTAAGTTAACTAATTTCTTTTTATGTTAATTGAAGCGAGCTATTATTAGAACATTCAATCTCATCGCATGTGATGTTGACACTTGTCTTGATCTAATCCCTTTACCATTTAGGGTTGCTCCTATATAGTACTCAACCCTCATTGTATTATCTCTCGAGATTTTCTCTTATGCTCTTTCAAACTCTCAACCTTTGAGGACTCTTATTTTCCTTGAAGATTCTTGAGGTTCATTCTATAGCTTTTTCTTGTTGAGGAATATTGCATATATTGTTTGCAAATCTCTTGCATGGGAGGTGTCTTTGTTAGTTGTTTGATCCTATGGCTCATGTTTTTCACAATTCTAACATGGTATCAAAGTGTGGATTCAACAAACCCCTTCTCAATTTACGAGGTTTTTTCTTCAACAATGGTTACAAGCATCAGATCAAGATTCTCCATTACTCTTTTTGCAATTTTTAGAGGTGGGTGATTTTAAGTGCATTTTGGTGCAAAAATAACCTCACCATTGGATTCAAAGTTGTCAAGAAATTTAGATTTGGCTTTTGTTTGGCTTAATTTGGACTCCTAAAGACAAATCTACGAGGGTTTGAAGCGGTTACTTTTTTTCTAGATTCAGAAAGTAGTTGCGATTTTGGAGCATTTTGAGCCGAAAAGGACCTTACAATTGTGTTCAAGAGGTCGATTCGACAAATTTTGACTATAAATTTGTCCAATTTTGCCATTGGGTGTTTCTAAGGAAAATTTTGGCAAAGATCCTTTTTGGCCCTGCTCAACCTCTCTGCGTTGGGCTTTTCAGTTTTGCACCTCAACTTCCTGAGGCCATATCTCAACCATAGGTGGTCTTTTCCAGTGCAATTTTTTTTTTAAATAGGGTAGAATTTCATGCTCTTCATATTAGTATATGTAGTTTTTAGTTTTAGTTTTTGGTTTTTTCCAACATCCAGTTTTCTCAGTGTTGTTACTATTCAGTTCTCGTTTTGGAGACTTTGGCGAGCCATATCTTCTACATCCAAACTCCCTTTTGGGTGTTATTTTTTTGAAAGTGCATGTTTTTTTTGTACTTCATCATGGTGTTGCCAGTTTCCTCTTTTTCTATCAGATAGTTGTATTTTTAGTATGTAATCCTTTTTAGACATTATGGGCTCCCACTATATGATTTTTTCATTATGTAGATGCACTGAGATAAAGTGCCATTCTTGTGTATAATTTTTGGGGATTTTTACATCCTATTGTGCCTTTTGTAATCACACTATGATATAAAGTGTCATGGGGGTTGATGTTTTCCTTTGGTTTACCATCACACCTTTGTCAAGTGAGTGTCCCTTCCACGATGGTAGTGAATCCTAGTGATTCTTGCCTCATGCGTGTGTGCCTTAGTTTCCACACCCTTTTATTTGCAAGTTTTTTCTCCTACATGCACTTATTGGTTTCACGTAGTTTCAGTGCTCCTGTCATGGCTCTCCCTTTTCAGTATTATGGTGGGGCTTCTATTGTTGGTGCTAATAATTCCTTGGTTTCACAGTCTGAGTGATCTACGTATCTAGTTCTTGTTCCTATGTACTTTCAGATGTAGCGTACATCAGTGGCTAGTTACATGCATTTCATTGAGATGGATCATTTAGCATATGGACACTCTTGCATTCCTATTTCTAGAGGATCTTCATTTCAACACCTTATCAATCATCATTCGACAACAATCTACAACTTCTTCATGCTTCAACGATGTTCTAAATGTTCCTATTCTTTTGGGACTTTGTTTGGTTGGAGGCTTCTCAATCCTTCAACCTTGATTTGGAGGCTTTTTAGTCCTTCACACCTTGATTTGGAGGCTTTTTTCACTCCTTCATTCACCTTTCTCTCTTTTGGAGAGAATTTTTCTCCCTCTATGTTTTTCTTCTTTTTCTCCAGTTTTGAAAGATCTTTTGTTTGTATATGGGTACCTAACCAGGCCTTGTTTGTCGGAACCCATCATACATTATTTTTAGGGTTTTTAGCTACTCCCGAAGTTCATCTTAAGGGGGGTATTAGAGTAATCATGCATTAGCTAATAATTAGTTAACCTTTAATTAATTATTAGTCTAATTTATTCTCATGCACTTGAGCTAAACTTAGGAGTTCTTTATTAAGTTAAATAAGTGTTTTTCTATGTTAACTAAAGTGAGTTATTATTATATTATTCTATCTCGTCGCATGTGATGTTGACACTTGTCCTAATCTAGTCCCTTTACCATTTAGGGTTGCTCCTATATAGCACTCAACCCTCATTGTATTATCTCTCAAGATTTTCTCTTATGCTCTCTCAAACTCTCAGCCTTTGAGGACTCTTGTTTTCTTTCAAGATTCTTGAGGCTCATTCTATAGCTTTTTCTTGTTGAGGAATATTGCATATATTGTTTGTAGATCTCTTGCGTAGAAGGTGTCTTTGTTCGTTGTTTGATCATGTGGCTCATGTTTTTCACAATTCTAATAGGTTTAATCTTTTTTTGTGTCTTTAATATATTATTTCATTCTTATTTCATATTCTATAGTATTCCTTTTATATCTTGTTTTATGTTTTCAATATATTTTGTGGCTTTAATCTTATTTTGTGACTTCAATATATATCATTTCATTGTTATTTCACCTTTTATATTACATCTTATCATACCTAAATGATTGATCCATAATTTGTGTATCATTTATGCTATTAAAAATTGGTCATAATTGATGCAGGAGCATCAGTCACATCTAAAAAATGCTAGCATTGACAAATTTTTGGAGAGTTCAAGTTTTTTATTAACAATAAACAGGTTTTGAAGGGTACCTGAAACCCTGAACAAAAAGAGACAGTCGCAGTAAAGATGAAATAATGGACTACCCACCCAAAAGCAACAAAACACAAGCTGATTAATAGACCATCAACAGACCATCAGTAGACAAAAACGACCAACATAAAAAATAGAGAGACACACCAAATGACCATTAGAGCAGTTCTTTAAGCATTTTTGCCACATCTAGATCCTTAGACGCTAGCCTGTCATGCATCTCCATGATTTCCTCAAGCAGGGACCTTTTTACCTTTCTTTGTTTTGCTTCAAGTACACACACTCAGTCCAGCATCCAAGTCTGTGGTATTCAAGTCCAACCCAACACCCTCCCCACGTTCCATAGTCACATGATCATCAAATAGTCCTTTCCCGGTCAATTCCTTCACCTTTTGATTGAGGAAAATCATCCCTTCAACCGAGGCCTCCAAATTCTCTCTGCTAATGTTTATAATTGTGTCCAAATCCTTTCAAAGTTGTCTATTCTGTCTTTCCAGCAGATCCAACCTTGGACCATGGTCAAACTTCAAACTAGCGAGCTCATCCAACACACAACCAACACTAGAATTTAAAGACCTGGTAAGCCCAAAGATAGATTCCTTCTCCTTGAGACTGCAAAGTATAGAAATTTTGCAACGGGCGATGGTATCATGCTTGTTGTGGAGGTCTTGCACCTCTTGCACAAGCCACATAAGCAAATTAAACAAGATATCATCCCCTTCTTTTACTAGACTAGAATCCTGAGATAAATCCATAGCTCCCCAAAACACACCCCTCCCCTAATGCAAACCAGCTAGAGGATCCTCCTCATGCAAACCCTCAGAAAAAGCTTGGCCTTCCCCCTATGCTTAGATGTCGACACCTACACAGAGTTGTCCAAATTTACCACCGAATTCCTCTTATTAGCCACAGGGGACCCACCAATACCCGTATCATCACCCTAGATATTCTTCGCCACCTCTTGAAAATTCTCACCCACATCCTTTATGCTACCCTTAGCCTTCTTACTAGCAAAACCCTCTTCAGCACCCTCCACAAATGCATCCTTCAATTTATGTTTAGCACGCGAGAGGAGAGATTTAGCCTTGGAAGTTGAGGGCTTGACACCACCAGTAGAAGGAGTATAATCCAAGTCAGTATCATAGCCATTAGACCAACCCTTCAAATCCTCCTCCAAATTTGTACCCTTAGTCTCTTGAATTTCTTCAATCAAACAATTCCCACTGCCTTTCCCCTTCTTCTTAGAAATAGGGGACCTAGGGGCTCTAACAACACAGTTTGCTTTGATAAACTCAACAATGAGCAACATCAAACCTTCATGCAAAAAGGGATTTCTAGGGTCTTTCCTATAATTTGAAATTCCTTCTTCCAAAGACATCAACAGGTAAAATGGGAAAGACACCAGCTTACCATGGCGAAAGTGATTGAGCAACACGAAATGGTGACCATACAACACCGTATATCTACCATCAAGAGTGAAGTAACGAGTCAGCGCCACCACAACCTCCCACCAGATGGGTTTTATCTTGGTCCTGTCATAGCCCCCACAGTCCAATCTCACCATTTTAGCCCTTTCTCTATCACGGAGAAAATTTTGTCTAGCCGACTGTGAAATGTTCTTATCCCTGTAATTTTTTTTGTCTTCCATAGACATACCCATGACTTCAGCAATAAAATCATCATTAATGGTAGTATCCCTACCAAACAGACTCAGCACACAACCATGCCATGCATCAACAAAGTCCTTAGATACACTAAACTTAAAACCTTTCAATCTCTCCATAAAAGGAGTGACACCACCTCTCTACAGAATTGCCCAGATGTCAGTATTGGCTCTAATTTCACCACAAGACATAGTCTTCGTTCGACACCTATCCCCACCCATCATTGAATCACTAGCATAAAGAAACCACAAACGAAACAAGCCAGGAGCAATAGCCAAAAAAACACCCAAAAAGCGTGCAAAGCTATTAAGGGTAGTACCAATAGAAATAATGAGAAGGATGCTTAAACAACTCGGCTGAGGAAGGCCACAAATTCCAATGAGCGTCAATTGTGTGAGAAGTCTAATCAGACAACAAACTTCATGATACCCACACAAACCAAAAGCCGAGGTGGGTAAAAACAATAAACTAACAAAGATCATTATGAATACAACTCCTTAAATCAATAGGCAGGATGTCATCCACATCCCACGACCTAGCTGATGTCACTCCATAATTTGCCAACCAATTAGCGACAACATTTTCCTCTCTATACGCGTGAGATAAATTTCTTCAAATTCACCACTTAAGGAAATGGCATCTGAAATAAGATTATTAATAGAATAGAATGGGGGAGATCCTTTCTTGCGGCAATTAACAATGTTTAACGAATCACCTTCTATCCAAATTTTAGAGATCCCCAAGTCTCTAGCCAGCTTAATGCTATGATAGGAAGTCACAAATTTAGCAAAGTGATTTGTCTGGATTCCCAAAGGGAGTGCTATTGTTGAAACAAAACTACCATTGTGATCTCTCAACACTCCCCCACAACCAACAGGACCCATATTTCCTTTAGTCGAGCCATCAAAGTTGATTTTCAACCATCTAGGAGGAGGGGGAAACCAGGAAACCCTAACCCTCGCAATATTATCCTTCTTCAAGGGTTTGGAAATATCAAAGGAGAGTTTCCAATTGGTCACCACCACAACATCATAATATAAAACTAACACTCTTATAGGAATATCAATTTTATCCACCACCAGCATCAGATTTTCCTTCATAGAAGACACAATTTTGAAGAAAAAGGAGAGAGGAGAGAGGGAGGCATCCCTAAAAATTATGTTGTTCCTCTCCTTCCATAAACATTAGAAGATATGTGGCAACATGAGTGACCAAAGAAGCTTCAGAGAAGGATTAGAAGAAGGAGCATGCCATTGGAGCCACAAATCCCAAACTAAAGTAGGAAAAATCCACTCGATATTGAGAAAAAGGGACCAAACTTCCTAAGCATAGTTGCAACCAATAAACAAATGAGAGCTATCTTCTGCATCCATCATACATAAGTATCATCTATTGGGCATGGAGAACCACCGTTTCCATAAATTGTTAATAGTAAGAATCTTGTTCTACACCAATAACCACAAAAAAATATTAATCTTGGGGATAAGCTGCGGAGACCAAACTAAGCCCCAAGGCAGTCTGGGACCCAAAATGTCATTACATGACTTGAACGAAGATGCCACCGAGAAGGTCTCACTCAAGAGCCGTTTCCAAATCACCTTATCCCTTTAAGGAGAGTCAGGGATGTGAATTCTGGAAAGCTCATTAAAAAGATCCGTGAACGTAGGGAACACCTCATGGATCTTCCTCCATTCCCCATTGAGAATATAGTCGGCCACATGACTCCCAAATTCACGAATACATGGGTCCCTCCAGGGGTTCGCCCAATGAGAATCTCACAAAGGATAGTGCCCAAACCACCAATCATCCCAAAAGAGAATATCCTAGCCATCCCCAACCGACCAATGTAAACCAACAAAAATCACCCCTCTAGATTTGGTCAGCGAATTCTAGAAGAAGAATCCCAAAGGAGGAGAGAAATCCTCATTTAAAAAGTCTCAAAATTTATCCTCCTGAGGAAGATATTGAGAAGCCAAAATCTACACCCAATCCTTCTCACCAAGAAGGAAATGCCAGAACTGCTTGGCAACAAGAGCCAAATTGAAAGGCTTAATTCTACGCAGACCTAGACACCTTGTCTTTTAGATTGGCACACCTCCTCCCATGAAATCGAACTCAATCTCTTTTTATCGTCCACACCTGACCAAAGAAACCTTCTCTAGATACATTCAATTTTCTCCCAAAATTTATAAGGCATCTGAAAGAGGCTGAGAGCATATAATGGAAGATTTTGTAAAGTAAATTTGATAAGCACCAATTTTCTAGCCTGACTGAGCAACGTGCCTTTCCAACCATCCAGCTTCACATTAAATTTATCAATCAAGCCATTTCAGAAGGAGTCATGAGATGAATTAGCTCCAAGCGGAACCCCAAGGTAGGTTGACAAGAGAGAACCCGCAACACATTGAAGGATACCAACAATTCTTTGCACCCTTCTTTTAGAAGTGTTGAGGAAGAAGATCATGCTCTTTGGGAGGCTCACCAATTGACCTGACACTACCTCATACTTTTGAATAATCAGCTTAATATATCTTGCTTCCATAATAGATACCTCACCCATAATCAAGGTGTCATCAACAAATTGTTGATGTGCACAAGAGGGTGAAGAAGAAGAGGGTCTCAAACCCTTTAGGGCAGCCAAGGAAAGCTTTAATTGTAATGACTTGTCCAGAGTTTCAACAAGAATAATAAAAAGGAAGGGAGAAATTGGGTCCCCCTGTCACATCCCCTAGATATTTTGAAGAAATCTGAAGGAGATCCATTCACGAGCATAAAAAAGGAGACAATAGAAATGAGGCTCCTAACCAACTGAACAAAGGTATTCGAGAAGCCAAAATCAAGGAGAATTTTAAACATGATGGACCAATTAACTATGTCATATGCTTTAACCAAATCTAGTTTCAGCGAGAAGCCGAGCCTTTTGTTAACCATCAGTGAATGGATATTTTCATGCACGGTGATAATAGGGTCAAGAATTTTCCTTCCCGAAACAAAGCCACTTTGGATGGGAGAAATAATCAGAGGCAAAACCCTTAGCAGCCTCACAACCAACACCTTAGATAATATCTTATAAATTGAATTGCACAAGCTAATTAGTCTAAACTCATTAAAGGCCGAAGCCCTGGGAATCTTCGAAATCAACACCAAAAAAGTAGAATTCAATTCTTTAAGCAAATTTCAGCTGCCAAAAAACTCTTTAGTTGCATCCACAACATCCTTAGCCACAATTGTCCAGAACTCTTGGAAGAAGAACATGGGGAACCCATCTAGGTTGGGTGCCTTATTACAAAAAAAGGAGAGAACAACACTCCTAACTTCCTCCGTCGAGGGGATACGACACAACATACGGTTAAGATCCTCCATTACTAGATGAGGAATGGAATCCAGCAAAAGATCCTGATCAACCAAGGATGGAACAGAGTCATCAGACACGAGGTTAGAGAAGAAAGCAATAGTCGCACACCTAATCTCTTCCTCATTCTCAATCACCCTATCATCCTAACAAATACACTTAATTCGGTTGGAGGCATGATGCTTAAGCATGGTGAGATGAAAGAATTTAGTGTTCTTGTCGCCACAATTCAACCAAATCACCTGCGATCTCTATTTCTAGAATTCTTCCTCCTTGGCCACAATATTATGAAGACGGGACAACAACACACTCTCATCATTGTCCAAAACAACATCATAACCCCTAGCTTGAATATTATGCTGAACAAGGTCAAAATCAACCTTGATGCGAGCTTTCTCATGGAAGATATGTCCAAAGGAGGCCTTATTCCAATTCCTCACATTGACCTTAACTACCACCAACTTCTTCACCACCCTGTACATGGTTGTCCCATCCACTTGAATATCCCACCATGCCGCAAGCTTAGCTTTAAAATCTAGATGATACATCCACATTTTTTCAAATTGAAAAGCAAAGGATCGCCTTCGACCATCCACCTTAGCCGACAGGGAGATAGGAAAATGATTCGACTCCAATCTAGTAAAGGCAGACAAAGAGCAAGAAAAATGAGCCAACCACTCATGAGAAAGAAGGGCCTTATCCAGTTTGACCTAGATTAAAGCATCACCCATCTGATGGTTTGAATAGGTGTAAGAGGCTCCCCATAGGTCCACATCTAACAAAGCATTGTCATTAACAAAAGACATTAAGTCAAACCTGCTCTCATCATCAATATGAGAGCCTCCCAATTTATCATTAGAACTCAATAGAGTATTAAAGTCTCCCATAACCAACTAATGATCAGAGGGGAAATTAGCCCTAAAAGAACACAAATTCCCCCAAAAATGCTTTTGAGCACTTCTAACATTAGGCGTATAAATATTAGATGCAACCCAAGAAAAATCACTTAAAGTATGATGAAAAGAGGTAGAAATATGATTAGAAATCCCAAAGATAGCCTTACCAATCACAATTTTCGTATTCCAGAAAGTAGCCACTCCCCTTGAAGCACCATCTGCATCAAAACCATGAAGGCCACACTCCATAAAGAGTCTTTCCTTAATGCATTCCAATATTTCCACATGCATTTTCATTTCTTGAATCAAGACCACATCAGGTTTATGATCCCTCACTAGATTAGCAAGGAGATCTTGTTTGTGAGGGTTATTTAACCCTTGAATATTTCAAGAAAGAATCTTCATTGAGGATTCTGAAATGCTCCCTTGGGATACATCACAAAAAGGGTTTTCTGGGAGCCATCAACAATATCGACTTTACTTTCTTTCTCCCTAATCTGAAGTGAAGTGGGTCTACCTCTTCCCCTCGATTCCAATCCACAATTAGCCTTTGATCGATTCCTAGTAGCCATCCCTTGAGATGACAAATTATTCTTCCTATTTTTAGTCTTGATTGGAGAAAAAGGAAGATACTTAACCTATTGCATGCTTGCCATCCCACAATAATTGACAAAAGAGGTAAGCACCTGATTGGATAAAGCCCCTGAAGGGTCCTACAAAATTTCCTCCAAACCACCCTTCTGCCCATTACTGGGAGAAGTCACTAACAAAGACTATTCCTTAACTTTCTCTACAGCCTCCAAAGACTGAAGGTCCTTAACAACTTTCACCACATCAACTACTTTAGACTCCCCCAAAGCAGTAGAAGCCTCCACACCAACAACCACTACCCCTTCCTCAACCAACTAAACATCCCTTGCAGGAACCTGAACATCCTAAGGGGCAACATCCTCAGCAATCACACCACTCCATAAACCTGCCTCCTTACCATAGGTATCCAAAACCAAATCCTTCGGCAACTCTTGAGGCTTGAAAGCCTCAACCCCAACCACAACACCAACAACCGAATCATTTTGTTTCTCCCTCCCTTCCACACGTTGTTGGGGCGGGACATGCTTTGTTTTTGACGGGAATTTCTTTGCCCAATGACCAACCTTTTATAGTGGAAACAAGCAAAGGGAATAGATTCATACTCAATCGATTGGTTCCAACCCCCCATATTTGAGTTAATTGTCACACATTCAGGTAGGTCCACAGATTGGTCGACAATCACACAAAACCTGGCATAAACTAACCTCTTCCTAGAGGTCATCATTTGATCAATGCAAAGTAGCTTACCAAACATATTGCCAATTCCTACAAACACTTGCTCAACCCAAAACTCCAAAGGTAATGCTGGTGTATACACCTAAAATCGGTCATCACCTTTAATTAATTAAATACTAGCTATTTAATTAATATTTCAACTACGTATAAATAAACTCTCAATTTATTTATATTATTCATTTTCTAAATTCTTCAAATCTAAAACATATTATTCTAAATTAATTAAATAAACAAATTTCCACAAGCTTCTTTTATTTAATTAATCTTCACTAATCTCGATTAGGAATTTGAGCACATGTCTACAACTTTTTGTGCCACCTAACCAAGGTCACATGAAATTAAATAATTCTAATTTTTAATTAGAATTATCTTCAACCAATATTTAAAAACCACATGGCTTATTCCTCACACACTTCCGCCAATTTTAAAGGCATGTGGTCTTTTCTTCCCACACTTGAGTCTTCCATCCAAATGGCATGTTACATATTGGTCAAGAGATTCTTCCATCCAAATGGCATGATGTCTTTGGTCAAGGGGACAACATCTTGATTATCTCCATCTCCACCATCCATTCTCCTTGTTCGAATCTGGATCGTCGATTATTGCCACCTCACTATATGCTTGGAAAAGGCTATAAATACAACCCTTGGGCATTGTATTTTGCATCCACATTTGAAGTAAATTTATTTGCAGGAACATCGTTTGAGCTTGGGAGCACTTTGGAGTCTTATAGTTGCATTTTGTTTTATGTTTGATTTTAGAGTTACATGTTAGGATCATATTGCTTCATAGTTTCATTTTAGATTAGCATTTCAATAGTTTGCATTTGAGCATATGGAGTATCATTTTAGTTTTCCATAGTTTGCATTTGAGCACATGTAGAATCATATATAGAGTCATATAGATCACTACCATAGTATCCACCACCGTTTATCCATTCATCATAAACACCATCATCCATTCATCATAACATCCATTATACTTTCCATCGTATAGTTGCATGTAGGAACTTAGTTGGCTTGCATGTTGAATACTAATCTTGTTTCTTAAGTGTCATTCTAATAGCCTTTGTGCACATAGAAATCTAAGGGCCAAAGGGTTAAATGAATCATTAAGAATAGAGGACAATGAGACATTCTTGAAAGATTCATTAAATTGCAATTTAGAGTAGCTTCTTTGCTTTAAATCTTTAATATAATTCACTTCATTAAGGATTGTGTTGATACTAACTTTCCACTTTTCACACACAAACAGCTGACAATCTCACCCACACAGGGGCTAATGAAAAAGAACAAGAACTGGGGTTAAAACTTGCCTCCCATTTCTTAAGAACCAAGGATGACTTACTGATTAACCATGGTCCTCTAGTAAGAATAGCAACCATGTCCTCATTATAGGTGAAAGAGAACAAGAAAAAACCTTTTGCCATTGTAGCGACTTCCACCTGGCCTTTCGTTCTCCAACACTTAGAAGCAAGATTGTAGACCAACTCAACATTAGGGTGAGGCCCCGTAAATTTCCCAACCAAAGTGAGGTGCATCGAAATCGACCGATTCTCAATAATGCAGTCAGGAACTGACACCGAGTATTCTCCCGTAATTGGATTCGCCTAAAAATTGATCGGCAGCAAAGAGCTCTTCCCTTTAGGCTTAGCACCCAAAAGACTAGACCAACTTGGTCCATTTAATAAGATCTCCACATGCTTATGTCCTTCACCATCAACACCTTTTCCAGGAATCTCCTGACAAGGGGAAGAGAACCGACTCACATTATGAGGAGAGGCCCCCACACAAAGTTTGGGAGGTCCACCATCCAAGCCAAAGGAGTCTGGAACAAAAGACAAAAAAGAGGACCCACCATCAAAGCCCACAACCCCACTGCAGGCTGACAGATCCTCACCAATAGCGACAACAACACCTGACCTACCGCCATTACCACTAAGAGGAGAACCAAAATTTCCCACCCTTGCAGAATTTTGAACGAACACCACCCCACCAGAAGAGTCTCCCATGATCTAAAAATTGTTAACTCTTAAGGTATTTGAGTTATATTGGAGAGTTCAATTTATCATCTAAAATAAATAAAAAATCTTTTCTTTTAAGGCTTGTCCTTTGATTTTGGATATTAATCGCTAAGCTATTGGATCCTAGCAACATTTAACTTGTTGGACGTGATGGCCTTCAAACACATTTAAAATGCTAGCTATTCAAGAGTCATGATAGAGAAGCTAAAGGGGTGCCAACTAGGAGGATGTTTTAAGGCTGCATTGGAAAATGAAGAGACATTTTGAATTCAAATTAAAAGATCAAATTAAAAAGACACCAAGCAACCCACACATAAGAAAGAGGAGATAATTTTTCTTGCAAGGGGGAATTCTCGGGTAAATTAGTGTCATGTTTGAGGGGCTGCTAGAATTTAGTCTAGGGAGAAACACATTTAATTCTGCAATTAGTGGCCAATAGAGAGGTGGCGCCATTTAGAAATTGATGCTTATAGTTCATTCAGGAAACATGAATAAAGTCTGTAAACAACCAATGTGAAGAGTGTCAATTTCACTCATGGAAAGGGAGAGAGAATAGGCACAAAAGTGAAATAATGGAAGAGTGCAATGTGAATTAGTGTGTAATCTAAGAATATTTGATGACTGGTGAAGAATAAAGAGAGCAGTAGAAGAGGCGTGCTGCCTATTTGGGAAAATTAGAACCAAATTTTAACACGGGAAAAAGATTTAGGGTTGCGTAGATTGAAAGGGAAGGTTGCGTTGGAAAAGCAAGTGGATTAGAGGATGAGGTGTCAGGAATGTTAGAACAACATAAAATATTATTCAAATAAAATCACCGATTGTTGATTATATTTTCCTATGAAGTAAATAAATTAATGAATTTGTGTATTATGTTTTGATGTTAATTTGAAATTGAAATTGAGGATTGAATTGGAAGAGACAATTTAAATTGGAATTGTTGAATTAGTTATCATTTGGTTGAGGAGTTGGTTCACTACAAATTTTGGATAGCATATTGGCATTTGTTAATTGTGAATTATGGATAGTTTGGTATAGTAGAGTGAAGTGTTGGTTTGAATTTTTTTGTCTTGCATCAATAATGCAATCTTAAAGATCTTAGTTTGGATAGATGATGATGTGTACTTGAGAGTGAATGTCAATGAGAATAATTGTGAGATCATTCATAGTATATTTTTGTGAGGTGTCAACCACTAATACTCACTATATATTCAAATATATGTAATTCGTAGTATTAAATATCCATGTTGGATATTTAATGTTAGTGGTTGAAGGTAATTAATATCTTAATTAGTAGACTTGTCATAGCTTTTGTGGAAATGTTTCATTCTAATAATTATAGCATGTAGATTAATATTGTTTTCCTTTCAACATAGTATTGTTCATTACACGACTTTTGAAGCCTTCCTTCATAAAATTATTCAATAGTATAAGTAATTGGTTTGATAATATATTTTTTCTTTAGTCTCTATCATATTGAATCATTTAAAATTCATTCTCGAGGATTCTTCTTAGAATTATAGATCCTAGATTAATTAGTTTATAGTATTGTCGCTAATATGAGATAGTAAAAATACGAATAAAAAAAATGAGGTAGTAAAAATGTTTTCACTTGTCATTCTAATAGGATTTGATAGGCCCTTTGTCACTCTCTAATGGGAGGATATCACCTTAAAAAATGGTCAACATACCCTTTAAATTTTTTGATCCAAATATTGGACAAGTTACAACTTAGTAGAAGCAACTAATCTTTTTTCACTTAAGTTCATAGATCATTTATGTTGCAAATTATGGTTTTAAATAATTGATTTCAAAATAATTAAGTTAGCAATTTTGTAGCATATAGAATCATTCATTTAGAAAACAATGAAAAATAGTAGATAAATTGAGATTATTCTTATCTTTATTTACACTTATTTTCAGGCATAATGTTTATGTGGCATCTAGGGATTGAATTTGACAAAGTTGGGATCTTAATTATAGGAAACTTAAAGGATCATATTTAGAGTTTGATAAACATCTTAACTCGTAAAATTTAGAAATATAATAACCAATAAATTTAGTTATAACTTAGGCACAAATTAAATGCACTCACGCCCAATATATTTATCTAATCCATGAAATACTAAAATACATATGAACTGAAATGTAACTTCATAGTCGGCATATTAAATAAATACATCATAGTCCATGAAATTTAAATATCAGGAAATGTGTACCAACTTACCTACAACATAAAATAAATACACATGTCATAGTCCATAGATAACTGAAAGTCCACAAAATAAATATCAAATTATATTATATGTTCTATAATCACTAAAATCAAAAGGCCTCTTTGTTCCATGTGAAATGGATCCACCTACCTAACATTGTAGAAGAAAAAGAGACTTGAAATAAGATAAAATTTCAAATAATTAGATGTGCATAAATTATTTAAATAAATTCTAATTTTATTTAATTTAGAAAATCATGAAATTAAATAATTATTTAAATCTAGACTCAAGTGGGCACACATTATGGTATGATCAATGTCATTTGCTTGGGCCACATCCTAATGTGTCGGTACAACTGTCAATTCTATACCAAAAGTCTCAACTGCTAATTCCTACATATTCAAATAAAACACAAATTAGATTAGAATATTTATTGAAACATGTAACAATATAAAAGACCTAGAAATTGCATAGAAAATTTACTAGTAGTACCTGGAATGATGTCGATGACTCACAAAATTGTTCTTGATCAGTGTTAGGACCACTAGCTACCTAGATTGTGTTATCATCCTACATATTTAAATTCAAGAATGATTTTAAATTATAAAAATATATACATCAAGTGAATTAAAAAGTACAAATTATGATATAATTTTTGAAAATTCACACTAGGGATGACTCAGGCATAACAATTGATGATGAAGGAGCACTCATCACACCTTCTAATCTATTTGACATGGAAGTGGCATGACCTCCCTACTATAATAAAAACGTTTCATGTATTTGAATTAAATTAAACACAAGTATTAATATATAAGATTCAAATAAACTAATTAGGACTAGATACATATATGGTTTTATGGTCAATTTATTAGTTTACCTCGTAAGGTGTGTCGAGTTGTATAGTTGTCAACGTGAAACATAGTTGATCTAATCAAGATGAGGTCCTAGAGCCACTCATCTACACCAATAAATTTACATTATATATAATTTAGTATTAAACATAAATTGATATATGCATTCTACACTTGAAACAAATTAAAATGTGGCATGCAATTATGTAGGATGATCTGAATATAGTAAATCTAAGAATTTTTGCTCCTCTGATGTAGTTGTTGAAGTGGATGTAGGAGCAAGACCATAACATGGTTGAATCCAGGTTTGACAAAAATGTGGTGTCAACATGTGTGAGCTACTAGGACTAGCGACATCTCCTCCATGCTCTTTATTACTGACTTTAATTGTCATGTTGGTAGCTTGGTCAGTTAGATTTATCGAGAGTGCACTCAATGCTCCTAATCTCAAAACCACTACCAATTGGTGAATGGAAGCACAAATATTGGGAAAAATAGGAGCAATGATGGGTGGAATTGGTATGGGTCAATTTTGATTGACATGTGGGCCCCTACCCTATGCTATTACATGCCACCACCAACACCTTGGAATGATCTCATATCAAAATAATTGGATTTTAAAACCACTTCAAAATTTTCCCACAATTTATTAAAAAATACAATGGAACCTCATATTTAGCATGTGGTGGATGATCAAAGACCACCACCATCTCTTCCAAAAACATGTCGTAATTTGCAAATCCTTACACCATCTAATTGAAATTATTTGTTTGTTTGGAGGTACAGGTTGATTTGTGGTGGGGTGAATAAAATATAGGGCAATGGTTTGTTTGCTAATATAAATATTTAGAAGTTGTCTATACGACAATCCATTGATGAAAAGGGATACTCTCCCTTTAGAATCTAATTACAAAACCTCACAAAATATAACATATGAAGGTTGCAAATACATAACAAAAACAAAAATAAGAAGAGAAAATCTACAACTTTTATTATATTCAAATATGCAAAATTCTACATCAAACTGAAGCACATGGGCTCCTCTTCAATCCTACATGCAACACCTACAACAAAGATGTCTTCAATAACCTGGTGCAATTCGACAATATTTTGGTATGCAAAACTTCACTTCTCCAAGCCCCCTTCTCCAAATGATAAGGCATCAATAAATAGAGAATGAGCAAAGAGTAAACAAACCATGGTTTCACAAAACAAGCTCCTGAAACCACCTTGAGAAAGGTATGCCCCAACCTTAGGAATTTAAAAATATCCCATAAGACATGTGGCACAATGCATGTCAACCTCTCTTGGGCGCCTAGACTCTTGACCAATCCAATTTGAGATGCTATGACAACTTACACCTCTTACAGATTCCTTATAACTTGTCATATCAGTGGTTGCATGCAAAGACATGCAAGCAACATGCAATATTCCTTTGGTAGACTACTTTATGACAGAATATGACACATGCACAAGCAAAATATGACCCCTTTTGACCTCCTCCAAAAGTGGGATGCCCAAAGAACTAACCTTTTACAAATTACATTTATCGAGTTACCAGGGGTATTTTCCCATCAAAAGTTACATTACATTTTCACACAAAGGAAATTTACAATGTTTCAAATGAAAATTACTATTTTCTATCACCTATGTCCTTATTGAAATCAAACAAAGCAAAATAAAATATTTTGGTGACACAGGATTGCCAAAACACCATGGATGCTCTTGCATCAGACACCCATGGTAGAAGAGAAGTGACCCTATCACTTCTCAAGAGGGTAACCAAGACGTTCAACTTCAGCTCCTGACAACCAATATGAGTCCTCAACAGACCTTCCAAACCATTTGACCAAGTACTTGAAGTATTGTTTGTGCCTTGTACTCCTACTCACCTTGCTATCCAAAATTGCCTCTATTTTCCTCTCTTCTGAAGTAGATGTTGGTATATGAATTATTTCACTTATTGTACCTTCATCACTTTTAGCTTCATGAAACTTTGTTAGATCAAAAATATTAAATATAGGTGAAATATTAAGTCCACTAGGCAACTCTACTTCATATGCATTACCTGAATCATGCCTACTCACAATTCTGCAAGGCCTAAATTTCTTCATTTTTGGCTTGTTATAGGTACCAACTAGAAATATTTCCTTTCTCAAGTGTACCATTACCTCATCACCAACCTGAAACTCCTTATGTCTCCTCTTCAAATCAGCCTTGGAATTGTACTAAAAGTTCATTTTATTGATGTGATTTCGTACCTCCTCATGTATGCTCTTTATATGTTCAGCAAAGTCCTTTGCTTCTGCACTCTTCTTATCAATATTATCAATCTTTTTCAGATCTGAAACAAATCTTGGGCTGCTGCCATAAATAATTTGTAATGGATACTTACTATCACTTCTATTCATCAAGTTGTTATATGCAAATTTTGCTTGAGGTAGAATCAAATCCCACCCTTTTGGCTTATCTCCAGGTAGGCATCTCAACAAATTTCCCAAGCTTCTATTCACCACCTTTGTTTGGTCATCTATTTGTGGATGGTAGGATGAATAAAATTTCAAATTATTTTTCATCTTCTTCCATAAGGTCCTCCAAAAGTACCGTACAAAATTTGTATCTCTATTTGAAACATTGCTCTTCGAAAGACCATGTAATCTCACTATTTCCCTGAAAAACAATTCTGCAGCATTCATAGCATCATTAGTCTTATTGCATGGAATAAAATGAGCCATCTCAAAAAATATATCCACAAAATAAAATATCAAATCATGTCCCCTTTGGGTCCTTGGAAAACCCAAAACAAAATCCATACTAATCTTCTCCCATGGCCTCTCAGGTACTAGTAGTGGCTGATATAAACCTGTGTTTTGACTAGTTCCTTTTGCTACCTGACAAATAGTACAACCTTGCACAAATTTTCTGATATCTCGTTGCAATTGAGGCCAATAATATTTCTCTCCAACAAGTGTTATGGTTTTATCAAAACCAAAATGTCTTGCAAGTCCTCCATTATGTTTTTCCTTAATCAAATTTACTCTCGTTGAACTTATAGGAATGCACAACTTGTTACCTTTGAACAACATACCATCTTGGATTAAATAATACAACCACTTGGTTCTATCACCAACAATAGGCTCTTTCCAATCCTTATAAGCCTCTCCAAAATTTGGATCCTTTTCATACAACTTCTTCAACTCATTGAATCCAACCACCTCAACCTGCATTTCAATCAACAAACCTTGTCTTCTACTCAAAGCATTTGCAACCTTGTTAGACTTCCCACTCCATTGTTTCAAAACAAAAGTATAACTTTGCAATAACTCTACCCATTTCATATGCCTTTGATTTAGCTTCCCTTGACTACTCAAATACTGAAGTGCTTGATGATCAGTAAATAAAACAAACTCCTTAGGTAAAAGATAGTGTCTCCACTTTTTCAATGTTTGCACAATAGCATAAAATTCTTGATCATACACTGAATATTTTCTTTTTTCATCATTTAAATACTCACTAAAATAAGCAATGGGTTTACCTTCTTGACTTAGGAAAGCTCCAATGGCATTACCGCTTGCATCACAATCAACTTGGAATACCTTGTTGAAATCTAGGAGTGCTAAAACAGGTTGCTCAGTCACTTTTGTCTTCAACAAATTGAAGCTTCTTGCTACTCTTGTAGTCCATCTGAAATCTCTTTTATCTCCTCTCATGGTCTCAGTTAGTGGTGCACAAATACTACTAAAACCTCTAATAAATTTTCTGTAAAAGCTTGTCAAACCGTGAAATGATCTCACCTCGGTCACACTTCTAGGTGTAGGCCATTCTAAAATAGCTTTCACCTATTATGGGTCCATTTTGAGACCTTCTCCTGAAACAACGAAACCAAAATATACCAGTTCCCTCTTCATAAAGCTGCACTTTTTCAAGTTAATGAGCAACTTTTCTTCCTTCAACTTTTAAAAAACAAATCTGATATGCAACAAATGCTCCTCTAGTGTCTTACTTAAAATCAATATATCATCTAGATAAACAATAACAAATCTACCCAAAAACTCTTTTAGTACTTCATTCATCAACCTCATAAACATACTAGGAGCATTGGTTAGTCCAAATGGCATGACCAACCATTCATACAAACCTTCCTTGGTCTTGAAAGTTGTTTTCCACTCATCACCTTCTCAGATTCATATTTGATGATAACCACTCTTCAAGTCAATCTTTGTGAAGTATTCTGCTCCACTCAAACAGTCCATGATATCATCCATTCTGGGTAATGGAAATCTATATTTGATGGTGATTTTGTTGATAGCCCTTGAATCCGTGCACATCCTCCATTCTCCTCCTTTCTTTGGTGCCAAAACAACAAGCACTGCACAAGGGCTTAGGCTCTCTCGAATCAAGCCTTTCCTCAACAGTTCTTGAACTTGCTTGTTCAAATATTCACTCTCGGTTGGAGACATTATATGGGCTACTTTGTTAGGAAAAAATGCTCTTGGTATTAGACCAATTTGATGTCTTATATTCCTCATGGGTGGCAGCCCCTCAGGTGCATTATTTGAAACAATTTCTGGAAATTCTTGTAACAAATCTGCAACCTCCACAGGAACATCTTCCACATTTTCACTGTTAGTTTTAGGAATCAAAGCAAAACAAACTTTCTCATGCCTCATACCATCTAGAAATTTTCTTGTATCCACTGAAAAAACTCTTGCATTACCACAAACTTGAACCAAATCTTCTTTCAAAGGTTTCATCCATTGGAATTATATCACACAACTATCATGCATTGCCTTCCTATCATACTACCAAGGCCTCCCTAACAAAATATGACATGCATCCATTGGAATTATATCACACAATATTTCATCAAAATAACCTCCTATTTTAAAATTAACCAAACATTGTTCGATTATCAAAAGATTTTAATTATCTTGTACCCAAGATATTTGGTACGGTTTCGAGTGCTTCCTTCTTTCTAGGTTCAATTTTCTCACCATTTCTTCAGATACCAAGGTATCCATGCTTCCACAATTTATGATGGCATTACAAGCTTTCCCTTCGAATTTGCATCTTGTCTTGAATGATCTCTTTCTTTGAATTAGTTCATCTTCTTCATTCAACAATGATCTTCTTGTCATCAAGACTTCACCTCCTTCTACTTCTTCAAAATGTGATGAGCATCGATCCTCTCCATTGATGTTTGCTGCTCTATTCTTATTTTCAGGTCTTCTATTAGTCCTTTCTTGATTGTGAGGGTAGTCATAAACTTTGTGCCCTTCTTCACCACATTGAAAATAGGTTCCGTGAAAGCCATCTCTTCCAAATCCTCTACCCGATCTTCCTCTACCTCTTGGATTTTGATCTCTGGGAGGGTGATAATTTTCAGATTTTTGATTTTTGTTGTTGCCTTGGTCTTCAATTTTTGATTTTTTTGATTTCCATCATAACTTCTCCCTCTGGTTCTTTCGCCACGACCTCTTCCTCTTTGTTCACTTTCAAATTTTATGTTTAGTCTTTCTTCAACTTTCAATGAAAATTGATAGGCATCCTCAATGGTGGTCATTCTCACCAATGCCAACTCTTCTTGAATGCTAGGTTTCAGCTCATTAATATAATTATTTACCTTCTCCTTATTTGCTTCAAAATGTCCTATTCAAATCAGGACCTTATGAAATTCTTTTGTGTATTCTTTCACAGTTCTAGTTCCCTGTCTCAAACTCTGCATCTTTTTGAGCAACTCCAACTCGTAATCTAGTGGGATAATTTGTCTTTTCATTTTTTCCACCATTCTATCCCATTTATAGATTTTTTTCTTTCCCTTGTCTTCCTCTTTCAAGCCGAACTTCTTTCCACCAAATTCTTGCATGGCCCTTTAACTTTGTTTTTGCAAACCTCACTACGTGAGGGTCTTCAATCTCTTCAAATTCAAAAAACCCCTCCATGTCATTAATCTAGTCTATCAAATCCTTGGGATTTACGCTTCCATTGAAGGTTGAAACCTCCATTTTTGGCTTCTTTCCAATGTTTGATATTGCTCTCAATAATCTAATTTCTCCAGGATCAATTTGATCTGATTCTTCCTCTTCCTCTTCAGTTTCATCTTCACTATCATCTCTTTCTCTATGCACTTCTCGTCTACGGATCTCTTCCTGCAAGGTTTCTAGTTGCCTTCTAAGGGATATAATTTCATCTCTAGGAGGGTCTCTTCCTCCAACACCTCTGCCTCTACCTCTACCACGGTTGGCAATTCTTGGAGGCATTTTAATCTTCACCCACAACTCACAGGTCTTGCTACAAATTGCCTCTCTTCGACGCTCTATTTATAGACTTAAGATGACCCGCTCTAATACCACTGATGAAAAGGGATACTTCCCTTTCAAATATGATTACAAAACCTCACAAAAAATAACATATGAAGGTTGCAAATACATAACAAGAACAAAAATAGGAAGATAAAATCTGCAACTTTTATTATATTCAAATATGCAAAATTCTACATCAAACTAAAGCACATGGGCTCCTCTTCAATCCTACATGCAACACCTGCAACAAACATGTCTTCAACAACCTGGTGTAATTCCGGTAGCATTTCGGTATGCAAAACTTCACTTCTCCAAATGATAAGGCATCAATAAATAAAGAATGAGCAAAGAGGAAACAAACCATGGTTTCACAAAACAAGCTCTTGAAACCACCTTGAGAAAGGTACGCCCCAACCTTAGGAATTTGAAAATCTGCCATAAGACATGTGGCACAATGCATGTCAACCTATGTGCCTAGAATCTTGACCAGTCCAATTTGGGATGCTATGACAACTTACACCTCTTACAAAATCCTTATAGCCTGTCATAACGGTGGTTGCATGCAAAGACATGCAAGCAACGTGCAATATTCATTTGGCAGCCCACTTTATGACAAAATATGACACATGTACAAGCAAATATGACCCCTTTTGACCTCCTCCAAAACTAGGATGCCCAAAGAACTAACCTTTTACAAATTACATTTACCAAGTTACCAGGGGGTATTTTCCCATCAAAAATTACATTACATATTTAGACAAAGGAAATTTACAATGTTGCAAATGAAAATTATTATTTTCTATCACCTAGGCCCTTATTGAAATCAAACAAAGCAAAACAAAAAAAAATTGGTGATAGGATTGCCAGTACACCATGGATGCTCCTGTATCATCCATCAACATAGAATTATTGCCTCTCCTCCCTCCACTAGCAAAATCTATCTAGGTCTACATCAACGGACCTATAAAAATCAACAATGGTTGCATTGAAGATGCAAACCATGTTAAATGAGGGGGCATGTTTGGAAAATTTTGGATCAAATCATTTTTTTGTTGAAGTACATTTATATTTTTATTTATGTTTTCTCACAAGCAAGTCTCATCAAGTGGAGGTGGTGGGGGATATTTTTAGGGGGGATTTTTGGGGGGCTTTAAGGTGGGGGCTATGATGTCAAAGGTTTTCTGGTGGGGGGTTCTCAGGTGGAGGTTGGTTCATTTGGAAATCCTCTTCTAATAGAATGTCATACTCTAGAGGTATTTGGTCCATGTACATATATAAATATACTATGGTGGCATACGTCAATACCATAATTATGTCCATACAAGAGGTATCACATGTTCTAGAATGAGAAGTAAATGTGAAAATTATATATAGTTCCAAAACTAGACTAAAACAAATGCAAAAAAATTGAGTGTATCAAAGGACACCTCCACTAATTTAGATAAATTGAACATACCTCCTTTTAGATCAATCAAATGGACCTTATTTGACCCAAATTTGGTGATAGCCTAAATATAGCTAGTATGACTTAAGTTGAATATCATTAACCACTCATGTAATAACATATTTTCCCATCAATTGTGTCTAGTTCCTAACTATGTTATTACATTGTGACCTCTTTGATAATGTAAGGCCCTAATCAATGATCGGGTTTGAATTTCTTGGGTGATTATAGTCTTGTGATCATCATCTCACTGTTGTGAATTTCCTTGTACTCAATACGTTTATCATGCCAAATATTTTGTTAACGCTTTTTTCCAATTGATTCCACCATGCAAGTATTTTTTTATATTCCAAATAATCAAGGTCCTACATACATCATAATTATTAGGTAAGAGGCTACATGTACATGTGGGGGAGACTATACATTTAACTTGGTAGTGATAACTCTAAATGCACTACTATTTGGTCATTATTTTGTACCCTTGTTGTTTTGGGTTTCACTTTAGGAACTATGTTCTAGGAGACACTTGGAAGTAGCAAGAGTAACTAGAGAACCAATCAAGTATTTGAATTTTCTATAAGTCATTGGTAGTGTTTGAATTGCCCTCACAAGAGTGTGTATGTTATATTTCTTCATTTTTAGCAAATTTTAGACCATTTTTAGATTTTTATTAAATTATATGGGTCTCAACATTATTTATATCATATAGAAAAGGATAAGTTGAAATTTTTAATCTTTAATTTGTTGGTACAAATAAAGGATTTCCGTTTTCATTGACACCTTCAACATGTTCATCATATTTTAATCTATAAAATCTTGTACTTTACACTTAAGGATTAAATGCATGATTACGTATTAAATGACCTTTGAATCTGTGGAAGTTTTATAATGGTTGCTCATTATATATTTAAAAAATATATACATTTGGATAAAATGGATATACTAGAGGGGGAGCAATTAAATTAATAATCAATAAAATTTGATGTAAATCCTCCAAATATTTATGAAGCTTAGTGAACTTCTTAGAGAATTATTTTGAAAATAAAGGAAAATCATAATTAACTTAGTAACTTGATTAACATTTTCCTTTATATGATTACCATTCAAGAAGTTATTTGGCTTTCAAAACTTGGAAGAGTAAGATGATCGAAATCATGTACAATATTTAAATGTATTTATTTTTAAAATTTTGGCCTAAGATTATTCAAATGTGCACACATACATCTAAAGAGGGATTTTTTTCAAACACAAATGCTATTATTATCATCCACAAGTAGTCTTTGAAGAAAAATAATTTGTAACTTATTATCATGAAATTAGAATTTTAATTTAACTAATAAATATTTGGTTGTCTTTGGCCCACTTTCAAGACTAAATTAATTTTCTTACCTCCTTCAATGTATGAGTCTAGGTTTTTGTCTATTTTTTTTAGCCTAGATAGATCAGGGTATTTATTGGTATCCTTCTACTTCGGTGAAAAATCTCTATTTCCTTTCTCAACTCTACTCTCATATCTTCGACTATATTTGGCAATAAATTTATAGTTGATTTCTCAAGTACCATCTATATTTTTACTATGGTCAATTCCTTTTCTTGTGTGTATTCAACTTCAATTTCATATTCTACAACCATGGTCATCTATTCTTAAAGGATATCAATATTGAAATTCACTTCTTCATAGTTTTCTCTACTTCTAATTCAATGCATTTGTTCTTGTATTTATTCTCCATTGAATTCAATGAATAACGTAATACTTTAGCACCATTCTACAAGGACTCGTGTTTATCCTTATCTCCTACATCTTTAATGGTGACACTCACTATTTCCATTTGATGACCACTCACCAATATTGAGCATTTTAAAAAAATCAACTAGGGGAGTGAAATGCACAAAGTGCATGACATCATGTGCAAGGTAATATTTTTTTCTCACATCTTGATGGTGTTGAGTGGCCTCCAAGAGAATATGAAGATGGATGAAACCATTTATTTTATATTAAAATAAGGGGTAGTATTTTGGAGATACAAGAGCTACATATACTTAGGGAGGATGATAGTTGATCAAAATTCAAGGCCTGGTGAGGTAGTGAGAAAGGTAATTGGAAAGATGAATTGGGGTAGCATCTAACTTTGGAATGGATTTGGTAAGAGGGGTCATAAGATGAGAAATGGCTAGAGAATGGAATACATGCATGGACAAGTTTATTGATGTTAATGTTGAGCCCCTGAGGATGTATGATCAAGAGGTGTCACAAGGATTCTACGATAGGAAAGGTTTCAAAATAAAGGATGTGTTAATAATAAGGTGGGTTTGGAAGAGTGAGAGGTGACAAGAAATATTCTATTGGGTAGTAGATTTGTCTTAAGCTAAAGCAACCTCATTTTAAAATTCTCATCACTATGAGGAATGTAGGAAGCCACATCCTATGGGTTGGATGGAAAGGGAAAAAGTGAAGATAAGATATCCAAATGTAAAGAGAATAATGACAAACAATTAAAAGGAAAACCCATGTTTGGATTGATGCACTAGCTATGATGAAAATTGATAGTCTAAAATATTCCCACAAGAGGCATTGATTTGAAACACGTAATTTCCTTTGAATGACATAGATCTATTCCACCTAATTTTAATGATTTTATTGGTTAATATTTTTCTATATTTATCTCTTGCTTTCTTACCTATAATATGATTACGTTCCTTTTAGGATTTTCAATTGATCATTTTACTTAGGAGGAAAGGTATTGTTTCCTTTTGCACATTATATGTGTTAATACTTTCTTATTAGGAGAAAAATGAAGAGCATATTTTCATACACATGTTTCATTCATATCAATCACACATGCATAGCTTGTATATGAAAGGTACACATTATCTACTCAATTTTACATGAAATCTAATTGTGTATTATTGAAGTATAGTTTATCTAATTCTGGAAATTCAAATAGATATCAATCTATTGAGACCATTATGGCCCTTAAACTTTGTCTCCTCCCTCTATGATTGTAAGATATACTTTTTTAAGGTAGGCTATCAATTTTTAATGCATTTTTTAGGAGTTTGCTAAAAAAATTAGGGTAAAAAATTTTGTTTTATAGATTGGGGTGCAAGATTTATAGTTTGATTTTACAATTTAAAAAAAAAAATTACCTTCAACAAAAATCCTAACCTTAAAAATTGAAAGAATGCATTAAAAAATGCAAAAAACCTACTTGCACCTAAAGGAAAGTAGCTCTAGAGGGAGGAGGAGACATGAGCTTGACAATGGTGGTGTAGGTGGAATAGAATCACATACTTGTTTCCCTGCATTGATCGTCATTGTCGTTGGAAAATGAGCTCATAGAGATATTTCTTTTAAATAAGTACTTTTAAAAAAAAATAATTACCCATTTAGGTGGGGATCTCGATCCATAACATGTACTTGTTTTGAATGCATACTTGTTTAGGCTAGGGCTCCCATTCTTGTCAATTTTTTGTTGGATCAATATTTATCATAAAAGTGGGCCCAACTTCTTACTTCTACCCTTTATATATATTTATACATATATCTCAACATATATATGCATACATACACACACACATATAGATATGTGTGTGTGTGCATGTGCGCATATATATGTATATATACATATATATCTATATTGGTACTTCAATAATTTATAGTTTGGCTACAAATAAGGGACCTCATCCTTGACATGAACACACTACTTTGACATGAACAATCTAAACCCGCAAGCACAGTAGTCTAATAGGGGAACAAAGCCCACAAGCACACCAATCCAACAAGGGTTTGAAACACGTAAACAAGGACACGAACACTTGCAACTATAATACTAAGATATAAGCATACGAGCACATTGACCAGTGGCAATCACAATGACCCAATGAGTATTTGAACTTTGGTGACAACAATAACAATGCAACAAATTAACCATTGCACTGTGCCATGAACAATACACACACACACACATATGCATTTATATACGTATTTATTTATATATTTGTATTTATACATATATGCACATCTATATATATGTGTATGTATTTATAAATACATATAAACATATGTATATATAAATACGTGTTTATATATGTGTGTGTATGTATTTATATGTATGTATTTATTTAAATATATATAGATATATATGTATATAATATATATATACGTACAATATATACACACACATAAAACACACACACACATATATTTATTCATATATATATATATATATTTATTCATATATATATATATATATTTGATTATATATATTTATACATGTATATATATATATACATATGTAGACATATAAATGTACATAATATATAAACATATACATACATATATATGTGTGTGTGTGTGTATGTATATATATATATATATATATATATATATATATATATATATATATACATATATAAATACATGTGATACATGTATATATGTATTATATGTATATATATGTGTATATATATACATACATGGTATATACATGTATCACATGTATCTATATGTATATATATATGTGTGTGTATACATATATATATCTATATGTATATATATACATGTATATATGTTTCCATATGTATATATATATGTGTACATATATACATGTATATTTATATACATATAGATACATATATACATGTATATATATGTATATGTATATGTATATGTATATATATATATGTATATGTATATATATGTATATATATATGTATACATATACATATACATATACATATACATATACATATACATACATATATATATACACTATTTGTGCAACCCAACAACCTCTACTCTACTTTAAATACAATTTCAACTATTAAATCAGTTACAAGAATATGACACAATGTTGTGTGGAGTCCATGAAATTCTAGATAAATTTTTACACATATTATATTTACATTTTCAATATAGCAAATAATCAACCTATAACATTGAAGGTATCAATTAATTGTACACAAAATCTAAAGATGATTCGTAGATCAACATAAATGTAGAGATAATCCAACTAACCAAGCAACTAATCACAAAAAATACCAACTAATTACCAAAACTTTTCTCTATCAACAACATATAAACTAACAATGTTTATCATCTTACATTCTCCCCCATAATGAACATTGTAGGTAAACAAGAAAAAAATGTTCATTAGCCATCCCATTTCTCCCCCATAATCAATATTAGGAAGAACACCAAGTAAACTTCGAAGTTCCTAAAAACATCACGAGAAAGGGGCTTTGTCAAAATATCAACAATCTATGTCATATTGGAACAATATACAAGTTCAACCAAGCTTTGTTGAACCAAATTTCAAATGTGGTGGTGTTAAATGTCAATATACTTAGTCCTACCATGGAATGTGGGATTTTTACTCATTTGAATAGTACTATAATTGTCATAACACAACATTGTGGGACCATTCCAAAGGTGTCAAGTAGATCTTGTAACATCCTCAACCAAACAACTTGACAAGCAACAACTTTATATTCAACCTTTGTAGTAGAAAGAGATATAGTGGGTTGATTCTTGGATGTCCAAGAAATGACTATAGTTGTGACTGACAGATTAGTATGGGCTGACTACACTTGATCCATGATGATTCAAAGTATATTGATGCCACTAAACATTAATCCCAACAAGATTAATCAATAAACACTAAACTAGGAATCAATTAAAACTTAGCATACTAAACTATGAAAGCTTCAAAAATGCCTATTCTAATCCATTGAAACTTATCCTATTGGGGGAGTGGTGTCAAATTGATGTGGAATGGAGACCCTTTCCTAATCCCATGGATAAATGATCCTATTCCAATCGATTCTATTAAAGAGAATCCACAAAACCAATGATAGATGTGTGATTAAACATGTTTTTTAAATAGTAAATGAACATGATGCAATCTATTTTAACATGATCGGTATGGATATATGCAAGGCTAATCTAAATGGATTTTAAGCTAAAAGATTCAAACCCTAATTAACAAATAAGCTAAATGGATGCATCTATGTTATCATGGAAGCCATTAATGGAAGCTAAGCTAATATGCAAGTAATTTAAGCTAAAATGATACTAAATAAGTGCTAAATATGAGTGTGAGTGTAAGTGATTTCAACAACACAAGTTTTTTTTGAAAAAGGTGGATCCATTTGTCTCCAAATAGTGGCCTATTTATAGGAGAGCAAATGAGAAATAAAGGGTTGAGATCAAAAAGGTTAATCAATGGTCAAAAAGGGAGGAAGGATGAAACATGGATCATGGATTCTCATTAGTGGATGAGAATCAATAATCACATGGATCAAGGAAAGAATCAAGGGCTCATATTCTTTCAAACAAATACACTTTTAACTTGCACAAGAAGTTATGTAAGTTATCGTGCACAAGAAGTTATGTAAGTTATCGTGCACAAGAAGACTTGTAAGTTTGTTACAAGAAGGAATATTCTTTTTTTCAAATGAGTGAGGAGATAGAATATTCTTTGTAATATTCTCATGGGCGAGAGAAATAGATATTTAGTAAATTAAAACAAAGTTTTTATGTGCAAAAGGGGAAGGAATATTCCTTTTGGAAGAATGTGCAAAGGAGGAATGTTCCCTTGGAATATTCCTTTGCAAGTGGGGGGATTAGGTAATTTGATAATTAAATAAGGTTTTAATTATGCAAATTGGGGGAATTAGATGATATTCATTAAATAAATGATTTAATGAAAAAGGGGATAGTGATATGATATTTAATTAAATAACTTAGGGTTATTTAATTAAATAAGAGGACTTTAGGGATTACATTAAATAATTTGATTTATTCAATTTAATGAGACGAAATGTTAGCATGAAAGGGGATGAATTATCTCGATTAGAGTAATTAGATCAATAGATGAAAATGATGCAATTAATTAAATAGGTAGGAAAAGTTAATTAATTAAGTGAAAAGAGGATGGATTTTAGGAGGAAATGATGTTAATATATCTGATCCGAGTGCATGATGTCATTCAGGATATTTTTGAGTGTCTACAATACTACCAAGAATAAATGTAAAACCAAAAGTATACTTCTAGTCATCTATAGAGCCTACCCAATTAGAATTAGTATGCCCAACAAACTTACTCTCATTGGAATGCTAAAAATAAATACCATAATGTATTGTTCCTCTAAGATACCTAATAATCCTTTTTGTAGTGCACCCCGATATGTTTTCCTAGGTTTAGACATGAATTTAGAGACCAAGTTTACTGCATATGTGATATTTTGTCTAGTAATGGTCAAATAAAGCAGAATTCCAACTAATTGTTTATCGAGAGTGGGGCTTACAAAAGGAGAATCATCATAATTAAACAACTTAACACCAACCTCCATAGGTGCGGTCACAAGAATGCAATCCTGCATAGGAAATCTTCGAAGAATATCTGAAACATACTTCTAATGAGATAAAATTATATCATTTGTATACTGCCAAAATTTAAGACCAAGAAAATATTAGAATATCCTCACCGAAATATCTAATATAAAGATTATGATTAGACTAAATATTTACAAAACCTTTTTGTCGAAGATGAGAATCAATAATTGATTATGATGCTCAGGGTGTCTGTTTTAGACCATACAAAGCCTTCTTCAACCTATAAGCACAATGTTCTTTGGAAGGAACTTCAAAACCTTGAGGTTGAGAAA
>VDFB02277195.1:0-65855 GCA_007258455.2 Sequoia sempervirens | reverse complement strand
ACATGGATCAAGGAAAGAATCAAGGGCTCATATTCTTTCAAACAAATACACTTTTAACTTGCACAAGAAGTTATGTAAGTTATCGTGCACAAGAAGTTATGTAAGTTATCGTGCACAAGAAGACTTGTAAGTTTGTTACAAGAAGGAATATTCTTTTTTTCAAATGAGTGAGGAGATAGAATATTCTTTGTAATATTCTCATGGGCGAGAGAAATAGATATTTAGTAAATTAAAACAAAGTTTTTATGTGCAAAAGGGGAAGGAATATTCCTTTTGGAAGAATGTGCAAAGGAGGAATGTTCCCTTGGAATATTCCTTTGCAAGTGGGGGGATTAGGTAATTTGATAATTAAATAAGGTTTTAATTATGCAAATTGGGGGAATTAGATGATATTCATTAAATAAATGATTTAATGAAAAAGGGGATAGTGATATGATATTTAATTAAATAACTTAGGGTTATTTAATTAAATAAGAGGACTTTAGGGATTACATTAAATAATTTGATTTATTCAATTTAATGAGACGAAATGTTAGCATGAAAGGGGATGAATTATCTCGATTAGAGTAATTAGATCAATAGATGAAAATGATGCAATTAATTAAATAGGTAGGAAAATTTAATTAATTAAGTGAAAAGAGGATGGATTTTAGGAGGAAATAATGATAATATATCTGATCCGAGTGCATGATGTCATTCAAGACATTTTTGAGTGTCTACAATACTACCAAGAATAAATGTAAAACCAAAAGTATACTTCTGGTGATCTATAGAGCCTACCCAATTAGAATTAGTATGCCCAACAAACTTACTCTCATTGGAATGCTAAAAATAAATACCATAATGTATTGTTCCTCTAAGATACCTAATAATCCTTTTCGTAGTGCACCCCAATATGTTTTCCTAGGTTTAGACATGAATTTAGAGACCAAGTTTACTGCATATGTGATATTTTGTCTAGTAATGGTCAAATAAAGCAGAATTCCAACTAATTGTTTATAGAGAGTGGGGCTTACAAAAGGAGAATCATCATAATTAAACAACTTAACACCAACCTCCATAGGTGCGGTCACAAGAATGCAATCCTGCATAGGAAATCTTCGAAGAATATCTGAAACATACTTCTAATGAGATAAAATTATATCATTTGTATACTGCCAAAATTTAAGACCAAGAAAATAATGCATTTGTCCTAAATCAATTTTCAAATTTTAAAACCATAGTTGCTCTAAATTCAAGAAACAAATAGGAATTATTCCTAGTGTATATGGGATCATTCACATGTAAAACAATTAGAATATCCTCACCGAAATATCTAATATAAAGATTATGATTAGACTAAATATTTACAAAACCTTTTTGTCGAAGATGAGAATCAATAATTGATTATGATGCTCAGGGTGTCTGTTTTAGACCATACAAAGCCTTCTTCAACCTATAAGCACAATGTTCTTTGGAAGGAACTTCAAAACCTTGAGGTTGAGAAACATAAACTTTCTCATCAATACCACCATCCAAAAAAGCACTTTAAACATCCATTTGATGAACATTCCATCCATTTTTTAGTAGCTAAAGACAAGACTAGTCTAATAATATCCATCCCAACTAAGGGAGCAAACATTTTGGTATAATCAATACCTTCGTGTTGAGAGTACCCTTTTGCAATCAACCTAGCCTTATATTTATCAATAGTCCTATTAGATTTATATTTAGTTTTATAAATCCACTTTGTACCAACTCCCAGGTGTCTTTTCTCTCAATGGATGCCCTTTCAAATTTCATGGCTGCAACCCACTCTTCCTTTGTAGTAGCTTTTGCAAAATATTTTGGCTCATCATTTTGCATAATATGAGTCATGAGAGAATATTTAACTTGTCTATGGGGCTTGGAGTAATTTGATCAAAATTACTATATAACATGAGGGATGGGGGATGATTTTTCTCAATTCTTCTTTGGTATTTTTGATACTTTCTACTCTCCACATTTGAGGACGAAGTTTATGCATTATCAATGACTTTTGATACATCAAACACAAGTAGATGAGAGTCCTCTTCACCTACATCATTCACAGGAGGGTTATATTTCTTCAAATCAATCTCAATATTCTTAGCCTTTTCATCATGAGTATATTGTGCTCTTCCAAAAAATACGACATCTCTACTTATGATTAATTTCTTATTGACAGTATCATATAACTTATAAGCTTTATTTTTATAACCATAACCTATAAAAATGCATTTTAAACTTTTTTCATCCAACTAAATGTTCTTTTTTACTTAGGAATATGTGAATAAGAAACACAACCAAACATCTTTAGATGAGCAACAAATAGTATAGAATTAGACCAAGCTTGTTTAGGAGTCACTCCATGAATTTATTTTGTGAGACTCTTATACAACAAATAAAATGTAGTAGTGATTGTCTTTGACCAAAAAGTTTTATCTAGGTTCTTTTCTTTCATCACGCTTCTTTCCATTTCAACAATAGTTTCATTTTTTCTCTCATCAACTCTTTTTTTGTGTGGAGAGTAAGAGGTGGCAAACTCACTTTGAATCCCATGATCTCTATAAAAATCCAAAAATACATTTGACCTATACTCTCCCCCGTTATATGATCTGATGAACTTAATGAATTGGTCACTTTGTTTTCTAATTAATTGTTTTAACTCAACAAAATTATCAAAAACTTTTGATCTATTAGCCAAATAGTAGATCCAAGTTTTACAAGAAAAATCATCAATGAAAGTGAAAAAAATACTTGGAACTATTTAGTGAGAGAGTTGTCATAGAACCACATAAAACAATATGAATAACTTCAAGATATTTTCTTGCCCTTCTAAACAAGCCAACTTGAAAAGTATTTCTATGATGTTTTCCAAACAAACATTCCTCACAAATTTATTGTTTATTCTTAAGAAATGACAATCCTTCCACCATATATTTTTTCTTAAGCAAAATTCAACCACCAAAATTTATATGCCCATGCCTTTGATGCCACAACTAAATATCATGCACCTCTATAGTACTCAAGGCTTGCTTGCTTGAAGAAAAGTGAAGATGAAACATATGATCACTTGTCATTTGTGCTTGTGCAACCACTGCATATTTTTATGAAGAAAAGTGAAGATGAAACATATGATCACATGTAATTTGTGCTTGTGCAACTACAACATATCTTTATGAATTATCTTTAATAATACAATCATTCCTATAGAAACAACTTGATAATTTTGTTCAAGTATTTAACCAACTGATAACATATTTATTTTTAGAGAAGGAACTAACAAGGTATAGGAAATATGGTTAATTTTACCACTTTCATTTGTTACTTCAATGGTTCCTTTTCCTTTAGTCTCATGTGATTTGTTATCTCCCAACACAACAATACTATTATGCTTTTCATCCAAATTAATAAATAGATTTTCATTCTGAATTCATATATGATGAATAATTAGAATCAATGTACCATAAAGTCTCCTCATTAGAACTTGTATTCAAATAAGAAAGAAATAGATTTTGTGTATCTTATACAATACTATGAGCAAATTTTATTTATGCCAACATTTAGACTCATAATGGATAAATTCATTACAATAGAAACATTGAACTTGTCTTTTGTCTCTACTTGTATCCCTACGTCTACCCCCATAATTGTTACTTCTTCCTTGAAAACTAGAACCTCTTCCACGACATAACCTCTACCTCTGTAGTTGTGACTAGACTCACCTCTACAATTAGTTTTGGAATGATAGTCATTTCCTTTAGAAAACTTATGCATTTTTCCTCTTATGTTTGCCTTAGATGCAAAAGTTTGTTCTAAATATTCTTCATTACTTTTCATTCATTCTTTAATTGTTAATATAATGCCACTTAATTCATCAATTTCATGGAAGCAAGATCTTTTGAAATTTCTATCGTAGAAACAACATTGTCAAATTTGGAAGGAAAACTTCTTGATATTTTCTCAATCACATGTTGATTTCTTATATCATCTCCTAAAATTTCCATTTTATTTATCACCGCTTCAAATTTTGTGAGAAATTCATTAATCGACTCATCTGGACTCATTTTAACATTTCTCAAAACTTTTCCTTAGTGTTTGCAAATTAGTTGTATGAGTACCTTGATATATATTTACAAGAATATGTCATGCCTATTTTGAATGTACAACACCACTTATCTTCGGAAAAATTGTTCGACTTAATGCACTCTGAATTAGAAACAAAGCTTCATTATCTTTTTATTCATTTTACTTAAGTTCTCATTTTTGTTGATTATTTAATGCATTAATATATTTAGGTTCTTCATAATCCCTATTGACAATATCCCAAAAATCCTTAGATTTTAACAAAGTTTACATTCATGTATTTCAACAAGCAAAATTTGTCCCATAAAAAATAAGAATCAATAGTCTTGATGTACCTGCAAGATTTGCCATCTCAAATAAATGTAGCAAATGAATTTTGCAAAAAATGAAAACCACCTATTAAAATAATTTTTTTATAGAACACACTTCCCTTTTGAAAAAAATTTCAACATGCAATCAATATGTATCAAACCCTTCTTTTGAAGCATAAAACACTGTGAAAACACCTTATGACTCTCAAACAATAAATTTCTTCTGCCTAGGGCCTTATATGTCTATTTACAGCCTTATAACAAATAGAAATAAAATATAAATGTTTTATCAAACCTTAATGTGTTTGCAATAGTCAAACTAGGAAGGAAAATATCAAAAACTCCAACATTTGGAAAGTAAAAGTAACGCCCTCATGTCCTCTAGCAATGAAAGTGTTGCAGTAATTTGGATATGCAAATAGTGATGAAATTCCTTTGTCTCTCCAAATTATCATACCCAAGATTCAATCCTACTTTCTCAACGAATTCCTTTGTTTTGCAAGTGGTAGTTGATTTCCATCAAACTCAACGTTGTCCTAAGATCTCTTCACAAGAAAAAATAAATTCTCCCCTCCTTCCTAATGCTCTGATACCAATTGAAGGTATCAAATAATTGCAAACAAAATCTAAAGATGATTTGCACATCATCAACACAATATATGTAGAAAAAATTGGAGGACAAACCAACAAATTTCTTGATTAAAATGCATTGATCAAGCTACACATTTATGCAATAGGATTCACAACATAATCCAACTAACCAAACAACTAATTGCAACAACTACCAACAAATTACCAAAAATGTTCTCTAACAACAACAAATAAACTAAAAATGTTTATATCTTACAAAAACCACTCTACTAAGGAATCACTTAGTCATCAATAACTATTCAATTTTTCTATCAAAATAAAATTACAAAGTAAATACTAGCCACTAGTAATTAAATTCAATTTCCAAGAATTGATCTAGATGAGAACTCCTTGTAATGTAATGACAATCCTTTAAGGTATTACAATTCTCATTTACAAGTCTATTGAATAATCACCATAGTGATAAGATAATTGACACTATTAGTCAAGTATTACTTGAGTGACACTTGAATGATGATATGCTTCTTCTTTTTGACCTCACTATCAATGAACAAATACAGTGTAAATTCAAATACATTATAAATATTCTTCAACAAAAACAATATACATTTCCTACTAATAAAATAAAACAAATTCTATTATTACAATATTCCAAAATTAGAGACTAACCACTACATGACATTTGTTAACACATATTTTTCTTCAATTAAAAAATATTTAAGAACATATATTATTTAAAAAATACAAAATAGTCAAAGAGCTGTAGCTCAATTAGTTGAATACAAGTGGTGATGAAAATGGTATGTCGAGCACAATTGGTGAAGGTATGTGATTAAAAAACCATCCACCAAGGTTCAAACTGTTAAGTACATGTTTGAGGTTCAACACGTAAGTGACTTTGATGAATTGGATCCCCCTACATGTGACTGCTTATTGAGGGATGATTTCTGTTTCAAATTATACTTACTCATATTGTCTTAACTTACATTATAAAGACAAAAATGCTGACATTTATGTAACCCCACAGTTCCCATTAAAAAAAAATACCAAACCACAAAATAATAATAAAACGGATTAAAAATTGCAAGGAAAAAATAAAAAATATTAAAATTATATAGCCCCACAAAATTTAGTTGGCCCACACCAAAATTCAATTCGGCTTTCGACAGGCACTGAGAACAAATCGACGAAGTGCCAAATTCTGAGCAAGCAAACGCATGGGAAATTTTCAAGCTCGTCATTCAAACCCGGAGTTCCTGTCCGCCTGCAGGCAATGTCATCAAACTTTCTTCCATGCTTGCAAACCTCGATAGAATCATTGATTTTACTTTCCTCTTTGTACATGCAGGAAATTCAGCGAAAATGAGCTAAAAAACCTGAAATCCCTTTTCGTTTCGTTAGCCTCACAATCAAGAAGTCATGGCCAATTCATCATAGCGTCAGTTTTTCAGGTAATTTTCATTACTTTTATTATTATTTTGAAATTTATATAGTTCGAGATCATTTATTCACACACCCTAAATTTTGGGCGAGGTTATGGACAGGAGATAAGCTTGGATCACATTCTTAAGATTTGTAAATTTAGGTTAGAATCTTAACCCGTACCAGTAGAGTGACTGTTAAGCCCCCAAGAAAATTATGGACGGCATTTTTGGTTTCGTCGAAATTGGTAGGTGTCAACAATGACAGGAATATAGTTAAATCCGTAGTCTTCAGGAAATTTCAGTGTGGGAAGACGCTGCCTTGTACCCACATCTTTTGGTGACTATATTTATATATAACGTAGCTATACCCTTATTCATTTACTCATGTCTTAATCCAGATGACTAATGCCCGATAAATATCAATACTGATTGTGGCACCTAACTTTGCCTCATGTCCACTAGAGGTATAGGGTGCCTTATTGTAGTCATAAAGATTTGAATCTCGCTCTTACGGGCGTGTCCCTTTGCTGTTGTGCCACAATTCCTTGGGATTGTGCTCAGTAATGGATTTGACTAAAGAAATGCACCTTTATGGCATCATAAATAAGACAATAAGTAAACCTGGTCATGGTCAAGCCGTTGAAAAGGTTTGATCGGCAGTGTTAAAGCAGGTGAGAATACCAGACAAATTTTTTGGTGAAATAGAAATCTCTTGGACGTAGCTTCAAAGCCAAAAGGTGTACTAAGCTTCACGCAACACTCAAACATGTTTAGTGGCCTTAATTCTTACTTTTATCATGAAAGGTATTCCAAGTTTGATGGTACATTTTGTATGTTAAGTTGTAGGCGGGGTAGGTGTTGCAAATAACCTATGGAAATTTAAATGATTCTGATCCATGGGATTTGAACCTTTGTCGGTGTTGTGGAAGTGATTATGGTCCAGTTTTTTTCATAGCTAATTTGTAACTTGTGCCCCTCCAACTAAACACACAATGTATCATCAAGCTAAGAGAACCTTTGGGTTAGAAGCCATAATCGTGGTAATTAAACATAGTTGAGTGTTGCATGAAGTTTAGAATTTGATTGAAGCCTGAATTTTAAGTTGAAATTGATATGCTAGTGGTACGGTCAGAGGATTGGAGATTTTTTCAGTTTTATTTGCAGTAAGAAACCATAACTAGTAAATTGTTGAACCTAAAGAAATAATTGGTTACAACATTGACTAAACTTTTGATTTCCTTAAGTTGGGCATGCCTTGCTGTTTTTCTATACTTGATGCATTTAAAATTTGTTCATTTTCTCAAGAATGCAAGCATTTTTTGATATTAATTGCTCATGCTGAGTATTAGTTTCATTACATGAGTATCATTACAGTGATGCACATCTTACCTAAATTCATTTCATGGTTTAGCCATATCCTCTATATTTCTAAAGTTGTTCATGATCAGGCACATTATGGAATTCATGGGGCTCTTGGGGCAAGGATGTTTGATTTAGTAACTCAGCTGCGAAAAGACCAAATGCTAACCTATGAGGATCTTATAATTGCCAAAGTAAGTATTTTTTACAATGTATACTTTCTTTTTATTTTCTTTTGCCTCGTAGACAGATAATTAGACTGCTATACCAATAGAATGCAAATGCTCATGTGAAAGCATTCCTTGTTTGTAATAAAAACACTTAGATTTAATCTGAAATGACTATCTGTGTCTTTTTTACAATTAATATTTTATGTTTATCTTATCTTACCCAGTAGACAGAAACTTAAGAGTACCAAATCCATATAATGCAAATGCTTGGGTGAAATCATTCTTTGCTTGTAATAAACTACTTAGATTTTCTTTTTTTTTTTTGAAATGAGTATTTATAGTGTATTTATAAATAACAACTATCTCATTTTCCATGGTATTTGAATACAGGGCATTTATGAGAAAGGTGGTCGAGATGAAATTGAGAATTTCATGTATCAGATAGTTGATTTGACTGGAGATGGGATTGTGGATAGGTTTTCTCTTCTTTTGTGTCATAACACTTCCTTTGATGATAGTTAGATCATTGATTATTTTGAAATTTTAGATTATTTGGATGATGGAGTCATTCTATGCTTTGAGCAAACAACGTAGATACACTATCAATTGAATGATTATGATTTATCAGCTTGTGAGTTTGGATTGCTCTATGCACTTTGTGATTTGACAATGAATACCATGATATTTGAAGATTACATACCATTTAACTTTTAAGTTGAGAGAAAAATTCTAGGAATGAATGAAGTGATATAGAAAAGACCAATTTTATTTAGAAAGGGACTTAGGAGGCATTGCAAGCTATACGTTAGCTTTAAATAAGATAACTTGGATGTTAGGGCAATGAGTTAATTGTGTTAGATTTAATACAAAATAATATTCATATGAAATACAAAAGACAAAGGTGGGTAAATTTTTTTTAGATATATTGTTGAGCCTTGTAGTAGGACATGCCATTAACTCTTTTGGGTAGTGTTTCTGCATTTATCCTGCAAAAGACTAATTCATTTCAATGTGCTAAATCCTTATTTAACATTGACCTTGGAGTCGCTTAGGCTGGAGTTGGCATACCTTCTTGGGTTTTCAATTTTACCATCTGTTGTCTGTGACACAATTTTACTGTGCGTGTATGTAGATTTTGATTGTTAAAATCCTCCTGTGGGGTAACCTTTGACTTGGATGCTGTGACTGACGGGTATCTCTTCCATCAAACACATCTAGGCTTACACCTGCCCCTGTATGTTGAGGCATATTGCTAAGTTCCTCTTTCATGTTAGCCGTTGGCATAGATGCCATGACTGAGAACTATCTCTTCCGTCCAACTCACCTGTTATTACTTTTCTTTTCGAGTCTTGTGTTTAGTCTTATGATTCAAAACTACATTATGTATTTGAATCTAACGATCAATATAAATACTGTACTTAGCAAAAAAAAAAAAAACAAAAACGAAGAACAAAAATTGCTTGTATGCATTGAGGCTGCAATGTCTCAAACAATCTTCTTATGTCAAATTGCCCCAAGAAAGATTCATGGTCCGAACGGTTACTTAATCCAAGATTGCTCTCTTTGAACAATTTGAAAAGGCATATAGCAATTCACACACCTTTAGTGATCCCAAGGATAGTGCATAAACAATCTTAACTCACATTCTTATGTTTTCAAGGACAACCTTAATCTTTGTGAGTTAAGATTGTTCAACGTTAAGCAGCAAAAATGCATTAGATACAGGAATGAGTGCATGTAGAAGGTTTAACACATGACTGTTAGTCTATTACTCTTTAGGTTGTCAAGCTATTCCTGAGTTCTAGCCAAACTATGATTCACAAACATTTTTATAAACCAAATAGCATGCAGTCAATAGGAATGCCTTTGCACTTTTATTTAATGTTTTGTACTCTATTACTTGCGGAAAAAAATTTGTGTTCCCTTTACCCTGGTACCTCTATTAAAACTGAGTTAATTTATTGTTTCCTATTGACCTACAGTTGGTCATCTGCAGATATTGATATAGTTTCTTTCTTTCTTTTTTCCTTATGTGGATGTTGCACTATCTAGTACGATGATGTTGGCTATTTAATACGTGCTCTTATGTTCATTTCGATATCTGTTCAGTGGATACCTTGTGGGATGATATCTTTTGGTGAAAATTTGTATTTTTAGAATTTTCTAATTTGTAAACTTTTTTCTCTAGTGTGAGATGCAGCCTTTCTCTTCATTTTTCCTGGGTCATTACTAAATGCTAGTCATGACCCAAGTTAGACTTGCTCTACAGATCCTATTGAATTGTATCATATCAAATGTTTCACTTCAAATAAAGATATCCCAACATCTAGTTCGAAAGGACCTCTACTCATTATGAAGCACCAGATAAATGTTCAGTTAGAGTGATTGCCATCATGTTCTCTTCTAGGTACCTCGCACTATTTGAAGCTGCAGATTAATAAAAATGCAGTATTTTCCTGCATGGCATGCTAAGTTAGGTTATCAAAGTAGCTGATTAGCTACTTCCAACCATACAAATTGATTGATGCCTTATTTATGGTGGAAGATTTTGCATTAGATAATAGCCAAGTTCTAGATCTTTCTGCCTGAAATTTAAAAGGCATCCAAATTGTTGTTTGATGGTTATGTGGTTCATCAATTTTTTTTGGTGAATACTATCATCAAACTTAAAAGGCAAGAAAATTGTTGTTTGTTTTGTTGTCTATAAACTGTATTTGGCATGAAATGAGAACATAATTTCTGTACTTTTCCTAAGTGAAGCTATTACTTCTGTTCTTTTGCTATGCCAAGAACTGATTCACGTTTAATATTGCTTGGGAGAGACCATTCATACATTGGACATGCCCCGCCGCCATTTCCTTCTCACACTCCTATATAAATTCCTAGTGGAAGATTTGCACATTGTTTTTGAATTTTATATGGAAGTTGGTGCTTTATTATTCCATCAAGTATGTTTTTGATGAAAAGGTTTCTCCATTGTTCTTGGCTCCATGAGAAGTCTTTGGGGTTGACCTATAGACTGGTTTTACAAATAACGTATGTCTGTTAATTCAGTTTGAGAAAATATTTTTGAATGTTATTGCATGAATGCCAGGGCTTTTGCTTTTACTTTTGTTGCTAGTTTAGATGTAACACAATTAGGGAATCCTTTATTTTGAGATCCACGTCACCTGATAGTACAATTGAGCAATGCCCCTGGATTATGTTACAGATGTTTTAAATGACCTTATTGTTGAAAGTCCAACTCCTCCCCCTGCCACACCCTAAAAGCACATGCTTACAAGATTTAAATTCCACTCTAGAAACAGTTGTAAAAGCATTTCAAATTTGAAATTTCTTGTATAGCACATTATTATTTTGAAGGATTGAGAAATAGTTCCAACACTTATTGTCTTCCAAGTGGTATGTTTTGTAGCTTTTGCACTGCTCCATTGTAGTATTCTGGTTACTCTATGTCTAGTTGGTGAAGTGTGTAGGCTCCAATGGTTGGAAGATAGCCCCTTTAGCCGTAGAAAATCTTCTAAAAGGATTCCTGATTCTAATTCTTGAAATCAAAATTATATTTTTCTTCCAATTATTCGTCTCTTTTGGAGCAATCTTTTCGGTGTATACATGCATTCATATTTAGGCATTTTCATAACAAATAACTCATTGCCTTGTGACATTGCTAAAGCATTTCTTAAGGTGCATAATTGGAAATGTTTTACCAGATTATTCCTTTTTGTCAAAGATTTGTTTCTCTATTCCACTAGATTTTTCCTTATTTTGGAATTGCGGATTCTAAACTAGATTTCAGCACTTTTCTCAAACTAATAATAGCTAGAGATGATAATTAGTGTGTTTTACTTTTATTCAGGCTGCTGGATTATATCATTAACTAATTAACTGTTTCTACCTGCACCCAACATTGGATAATGCGAGGAAAACTTCTACAATCAACATAGTAGGAAAACTGTTTTTTTTTCTCTCCCTCAGTTCTTTTCTCACCCTGATGATGGATCACGGAGGGTGATCCGAAACGTTGATGCAAACAAATTATACACAGTAAAATCCAGAAAAGCACACTATTCAGCAATATGGACTGTGGAAATCTGATGTCTTTAATGATCCTAGAGTCTTTTCTGTTCATACATTCATATCTAGGCATTTTCACAACAAACAACTCCCACTTTTGCAAAGTTGTAAAAGATTTCGCAAGTCACATAATTGGAAGTGTTTTACCAGATTATTCCTGTTGTCAAATATTTGTTCCCCCTTCCGCTAGAGTTTTCTCTTTATTTTGGAGTTACAGATTTGAAACTAGATTTCAGCACATTTCTTAAACTATAAATGGGTAGAGATGATTGTTAGTGAATTTTAATTTTATTCATGCAACTGGTTTACATCATTTAGTTATCAATTCTAATTTTCTATCAGCACCCACATGGGATCATGTGAGGAAAACTTATATGATCAACATAATATTGACCCCAGAGTGTTCATTGAATCCTTTGAATGTGGGCCCAAAGATAGATTACCAATATTATATCAGATTTACTGGTAGATAAGGACTGAAAAAATGCTGCAACTTCAAATGAGTCTGATCTTTTTTTGTTCAAGATTGTTTTTGCACCTAGGGTGAAAGTATTTTCATGCTTCATTATGATCGTATAAAGCAATATTTAGATTCTTAGTGAAGTGTATTTTTCTCCTGGCATAGTTTTAGCCTTTTTGTGATTTAGTTTTTGCATCAATAGTCATTTGAACTGAAAAAGTGTTTGCTGCTATTGTTTGGCTTGGGTTTGTATGTGCTTGAATTTATAAAATACTCTTCTTGAGATATTTTAATATGCACAACTATTTTCTCTTTGAAAATTAACTCATTTGTCATTTATCTATAAGAATCTGTTGTGAGATGTGACTATTGAGCATGCAGATGTCCTATGATGATGTCATTTGGTGTATTTACAGAATTTTGGTTAGCATCTTAAGTGAGCAGAAATATATAGGATGAAGTAAAACCATTGATGTTATAAATTAGACGTGAATATCCTAACAATTGAAAGGAAACCAGATAGTCCACAAATCTTATGAGAGAAACAATGCAAATAAGTTAAGATCTACACTATAATCAGTAGAGAAACAAAGAACAACACACGAGATACCTTGGGAAAACCCTTACGGAAAAACCTACCCTCAAAACTCCAAAGCATACTCAAGGTACTAATCTTCAACAGATGGTTACAATACAATGCTGAGTTCCAATGCTTTCTATAGATGAGTTCCAATGCTTTCTATAGATGATACATGAGATCTTCAACTCTTCTTTTGGAGTCAATCCGGTAGCATAATCTTGCGTTGAAAGCACCATACAAATTCCATCCCAAGGATCATATAGGCCAAGACAATCCAAGAAACGACTAATGGTTCTCAATACCTCGAGTCAAAACAAGTGACTCAATTTGGGTGCCAGATTGGATTCCCAAGTTCCAATGCTCTCCACTTATAAATGCACCTTCCATAATGAAATGTAACTCCCAAGTCAAGGACCCACCAAACTTGGGTGCTCCAATTTAGTATATTCAAATCTCTTTTAAGATGCTTTTACAAATGCTGTTATTAACTAGTCAAAGAAACACCCCAGACAATGTTCATACATGTGTCAGATTCTCTTACACTTCTTGCAATGTTATAGATGCACTTACACATCTTACATGACATAGATACCCTCTTTTTACCCTCTTACATGTCATATAACAAATGCTAAGTGGCATAGCGTGTCATCTAGGGGATGTTGAGATTCCATGCAAGTGCTGTGCTGCCACTTTCCATGAGGACTCAAATATTACAAAACACTAAAATATTAAATAATTACAAAAATACATGGATTTGCAAGGTTTACAACACCTAATTTTAATGTTCTTCCACTTGTTGTATACGTTGCAAAATATTATGAGGGGTTCCAACAAATTGAACTAACTACTAGGGGTAGAAATGCCAATGGTATCTTGTATCATTTTGCAGTAGCTTGTTGCTTGCTCATCCAATTCACAAAACCACCAACCAAGTTAAAACCATAAACCATCAGTATGCCTTCAACTATCCATATCTCCAACCCAATCTGCATCCATCAATCCTTATATATCTATATTGGGACTCTTGTAAAATTTTGCAAGTCAGCCAAATGCTGCAAGTTTGTTGAGTGTTGCAAGTTTTGCATTCACAAATCCTTGTATACCATTGTGGGACTCCTATAGGACTGTTATATTCCATTGAAGGACTCTTGTAGAATTATTGAAAGTCTGCTAATAGACTCTTCTAGTTCCATCACTTCTAGCTAGGGACAACACAGTCTATAGCCACTCCACCAAGAAAAACCATCTCAATGGTATTTGACATCACTTCCAAGACACCTACCTTTCCATCTCCAATAATGAGATCCTCAAGATCAACTTGAAACATCACTTCTAAAACCAACATATACACATAGAACCACTTCATGCAAAACACTCCAATTGCAACACCATAAGGTCCATGAGCTCACAAAATGGCAAAACGATTGATGTCCTCAATGACTAAAGACCATTAATCTCCAATCGACGTATTCATGAACTACCATATCATGCCAAAACTTCCATAGTAGATCTAGTATCTGTAATGAGCCGAACCAATTTTTTTCAATTTTTTCAACAACACATCAACCAAGAACCCGTTAAGGTTAGCTCAATCCGAAAACCAGCAACTGAAGAAACTCTTAACCAAGAATGCACACTCAATCTCAAGATGAGATTGAAGCTGTCATATGGTAAGAGGGTCGTTAGTGATAACTTGAATTGAAGCAGAACTGAAAGGAAGCTCAACCACTTATTCAGCGGGAGCAAATACAATAAAAGAAAGAGTTCTTCCGCTAGAAGCAGGCATCCACTTGTTCAGTGGGAAAACAAGAAAGTACAAAGCTTTAATTCCCTCCTTGGCAGTATACCATCCAAGAACTTAAGTGTGTAGTTCATTCACCCATCTTTGGCGGTGAACCGTCCAAAGATTATTAAGTTTTGTTGCCCTAGAAACTAAGTAAATTGCAAAATATGAAAATGAATGAAATAGTACTACTATTAGCAGCCTTACAATACAGCAATCTGCAAGTTACAAGTGATACAAGCTGTTAAATCAAGCAACAACTGATAAGAAGTTATCCCAACTTATAGGACTCCAAAATACTGAGAAAACCTTACTTGAACTGAACTTCTGGAAGTCTGATGTAAAATCTGCAAATCTGGAAACTCCAACCAGCAACACAGCTACTTACTAATCTGCTCACCAAACACTCAAAACTCGCCCAAAACACATGAAACTAAATGCATTCAACTCCTAACATGAAGGCGCCCCAAAAGTGACTAAGAAACCAACCCAAATGACTCCTATTTATTTTGCACGGAAACCAATGCATCCACAGAAAGGTACGACCCTCAAGGAGGGGCGATTTTGCTCCATAAAATCCAAGACACAAGCATAAAATCTGAAACTCAACACACTAGGTCGCCCTTGGCAGGAAATCATATTGGTTCAATACCCAGAACTGCAATATTTTTATTTCAAGAGATATGAGCAATTCTTACAGTCAACTGTGATATTCAGCAACTCCAAAAATGAGACAGAAAAAAACAAACTAGAACTCCAAATGCAAAACACGCAACTGTAAATGCAAAACAAACCTAATACAAACTAACTCTCAACTAGTTGCTATCTTTCAAGCAAGAAGATGAGCCATTGCTAGGAGGTATGCTTTCCTCGAAGCGAGTGCCTGAAGTCAATCCAGCAGCATAACAATATGGTAGACAGAAGATAATCCAAATGAAGAGAAGTAGCCTCCTTATATAGACCTTTGAGAAGATCTCTTGCAAACCCTAAAAGGTACGCCCCCACTACAAGACACTTTTTAGGGTTTTGACTTGCTTTAGCTGTCTCTTCAAGATGGCGTCCTTTTTCTCTAGTGATAAAAATCACTTAAAATTAAAATATTATCTCTCCAAGGGTGGTGTCCAAAATCACTTGAGCATTTAGACTTTAAAAAGATTAAAATAATTCTTCATGTGATAATCACCCTCAAGGTCCCCTTCTTTAAAACAACTTTTAAGTCATATCACTAGGCCAAGGGGGTATTTTTATAAAATAAACCTTATCACTTAAAAGTCACTTATTTCTACCAAATGAACACCCCAAAGCCAAAATCCAATTTACCAAATGAACTGCCAGAAGAGGTAAGCTGATTGAGCTGATGCTGACTGGACCATGGCTAAAAATAGAATTTACTAAAAATAGTAAATTCAAGAAGTTGCTCAGAATGCAGTGCATGCGCCACCAATGCGAAGCTCTCAGAAAACCCAGAAAGAATCCACCATCCAAATTCAGAGCTTCAAATGCAATTTATTGAAAATACTCAAAAACCACCTCCAAGAAGCTTGGAAACCCTAATTCGAGCTCCCAACTAGCCTACGGGTCTCTGGAATAGGCTAACGGTCATCAGAGTAGATCACTGCCGAGAAAGGGACATTACAGTATCTACCATGGCACAATGGTTAACATCTTGAAAACTAGAAGATCATTTGTCTGCAGCCAACAAATTTGCAAACAACTATGTCTCTACACAAAGATTCCATTGAATTGTCATCTAGAGTATGTCATGGTAGCATAGTCCATGTCCTCAAAAACATTGAAGACTATCTGTGTGTAACCAATGGTTGTCAAAATTCCCATTGCATTTGATCCAAAGCTTCCCATGGCAGCATGGTTCATGTCCCAACACTCTTAGATTTGACACTTGATTCAAGACATCCGTTTGAGACTAGTTTCTCCTTGAAAGGCAAAACATGACCAAGTGCAGTGCTAGCATCTAACTTGTTCAAAGACTCATTGTGAACTCCTAATGCTAACGCTTTTCCACCCCTAATCATTTTGCATCTTTTCTTCCCAAAAGCTACCTTCATACATGCATCAATTATCTTGATAATAGAAATCAAATCTCTAGTTAGCCTAGGAACATGTAAGACTTCGAAGATTGATTTTATCCTCTCATCTCTGAGTATCATCTTGATCTTACCCCAACCCATGATCTTATGGGAAGAGTTGTCCCATAGGAAGACATCACCTCCATCAAAATTCACATTTTCAAATAACCACTCCTTGTGAGGAGTCATGTGATAAGATGCTCCAAAATCAATTTACCATGCATCATTGCATGCATGTGTATGTGATGATGCCAATAACACATCTTCACCTTATTCATTGGAGGAATCTGATTTTGTGGAGGGAGTTTCATCATGTTTCTTTAATTTCTCTTTCTTAGCCATCTTTTTCTTGCATTCTCTTTAAATGTGTCCTATCTCCCCATAGTGCCAACACTTCTCCTTGGATTTTCTAGAGGATTTAGATCAACCTTTGGACTGATTTTTTGCTTCCTTCAAACGGTCCTTGACTATCAATGCATTCTTAATAGATTGAATAGTTTCCCACCTCATTTTTTTGACAAGTCTTTGCCACCTCCTCAAGCTTTAACTTAGAGATGGTACCATTGTTTAAAAAGACTCATGAGTACTTGCAAGTCAAAACTCAAGTTGAGTTACTCACAATAAAAATTGGCACCAATTTTTTTGAAAAACTTGTCATGATTCATACCCAAAAACTCGTGGATTCTTGGCAAAAATCATTTGTAATTTTTCAAAAGCTCACCCAACTACACCATAAAATATTTGTTGCAATGTGATTTTCAATTTCGTCATTTTCTTTTAGTTTTTCAGGGGTTAAGTTGTGATTGTGAGGGTTTCCACTTGCCAAGCATCGTGTTGTGAGCATTTCCTTTTGCCATTTCATTTTCAATCTTCACACTTCAGATGCAACTCTATGTATGAAATAGGGAGCTGATAGTGTTTTTAAACACTAGTGTTAATAGGTTTTGAAACAATTTTTTTCATGTTAGAATCACAAACAATATATGTTCTTGCATCATCGATTCAACACAAATAAGATCTACCACAAATATGTGGCAAAATTCCATGCTTTGTAGATCTATGTTGGGAAAAATCCAAACTTCACACTGGTGTTAATGAACTGAAATTTTAATAGAGCCTGGATGCAAATAAAGAAAATTTGTAGGATGTCATTGTAGTTCAAATAAAATCATTAATTAGAAAATAGAATTTACACATGATATATAACATCAGAGACTATAATCATAATGTTATAAAAAAGTATTGGAATTCCACAAGACAAAAACATATAGAAGTTAAGACTGGCTAAAGACAAAAATGAATGGTTCTACTGTTTCTCTAGGTGTGATAACCCTTTCCTTTCCCTAATAAATGTTAGGGGCTACTATGTATTATATTAGAATAATTGTACATCGATAGGAAACTCATAGTAAAATAAAACTTGTAACACTATAGCAAAAAATACACACGAGCTTGTAACCCTTAAAGAAGAGTCTAGACTTGTTGTGTCTTAAACACACATGGCCCATCCCAAACTGACACAAGTGATACATTTGCTTGGGACCTAGGGTTGCCAATATGGTTGAGATCCATGATTCAAAAGAGGCAAAGGATATATAGACCTATGTAAGAGGATTTCTCAAGGCTAGTTGCGATGTTCTAGGCTCAATCCAGGAAGAAAAGAGCTAGGACATTATCTACTATCACTGTGGATGCTCAAGGAGCAAGGATTGCACAGGTTGCAACTCCTTTGATAAACAAAGATGAAGAGGATATGCAACTAGAGGATTATCAATTGTAGACTGTTAATTTAGGCCGTCAAACAAGGGAGTGAGAGAAATAGTGTGTGTTATCATGAATCAGATGGACAAAGATGTGAGAACCAAGAGAGAACTTAGAGCTTAGGTTCATGAGCTAAAGGAATGTATCAATTACCTTGTAGGTCCCATTGATGCCAATTCTCTTGTTCTTGCAATCTTGAAATCATTAGACAAGGGTAAACATAGACAAGATACTAGAGGTGTTATAATTGCCACTTCTGCTTGGAGAAATTCATTGGAAATTTAGGGAGGCAAGTTGATTCGAGAAGCAATCCAGTGTTATCATTGGATAAGTGAAGAAGCCAGTGCTGTGGCTGAATTTGAAGAATTACTTGATCAAGAGCTCATTCAACTGGAGGACAACCTACCTATGCTTCAAAAAATGGCTAGGATTCTATTTTTAGAATTGCAAAACAAGGATGTGTTGCTAGATGGCAATCCAAGGATGCATGTGGAGTTGTTCCAAGCCACAAAACATAGAATAAAGATATGAAAAGCTTGCAAGTGAAAATTTGTTATGAGCAGTTATGACTGAGATATAAGGCTTTATTGAAGCCTTTCCTTGCATGTTTTGGGAAAACCCTAGCAAGGTCTTTTATGTTGATGCTATCATTAAGGAATTTGTTGGGTTAAAAAGAAGACAATTCATTGAGGAGCTAATAAACAAATTAATGAGGATAAAAGGAAATCTTAATGTTTTCCAAGAAAGGATATTGAAAATGAAGGAGGTGATCAAGTCAATTACGAAAACCCTCTCGTCTAAGAAGGTTAAGGTTCAATATATAGCTGCTCTAGGCTCTAGTCTTGTTTTGGAAGCATTAAATAATTTCCAGGTGTAGTTGCTAGAGCAGTGAAGGCAAGTGGAATCACAATGCTGAGCTAGACGTTCACCTCCTCCTTTCTTGTTACTTTATGTTCTAATTGGACCATCCTTCCAGGGATGCATTCTATTCTTTTGGGACTCGGTTAGTAAACTGTGTCATTTAATTTAAGGAGCCTATGCCTTGGAAATTGTAAACTTTGGGCCAACGGATCAAATTGAACCTAGACTGACGTGCTATTGCAATAGTGGTTTTGGTGCCCAAATTGGCTATTTATAGCTGTTTAAGGGGCTTCATCTAGGGTTGAAACTTTTGAAAAGACAAGCAAACTATTTAATTTTCAGTGTGGGGAATTTTGCTGAAGGTTGTAATCTACCTATTGCCAATTAATCAAAGGATTATGCCTGCTGTTTCTGAATGTTCTTAGTCTTGGTGGTGTTGTGTCTTTACTTTATTTTACGTGTAAAATCTGGGCATGGAATATGGCGATTTTATGCATTTAACTTGAATATCTTTGTTTCAAATTCCATAGAATATTGCACTTATATTGTCTGTTATTGTGTGATTACGGGTCATTGCATTATAGGTTAATTTGGATTTTATCAAACCTTTTATAACTATGGATAAAGCTCAGCATATCATTGTCCATTTTATTTTATGTTTTATCTCTCTAGCCCCTAACTTTTTTTGGTCTTTGTTTGTAATCTTTTAGACTTAGAGCAGATTAAGGATAGATTAGAAATAGATTAGAGGTAGGATAGATATAATTTCATTTGGAAATCTGCAAATTTATCTACTATTTTAGCAGATTTGTTACATTGACTGCAAGAATTTGTCTAGTTTGATATTTACCACCACAGGCCCCTTGTTAAACAAGTCACATAGGCCACTTAGCTTTTCCAACCTTGTCGACCTGACATAAAGGGACCTTGAAGTTGATTAATCTTTACGATCTGTCAAATTTTTAGATGGAGAGTGTTCTTCATTCTACTTGAGTTGATTGTGTCAAAAGACCCATCAACAAGACCTTTATTTGAAGTCCTTGCAAATGATAATACAGTGTTAACAAATTTTCTTCCATCTACTTGGATCAATATGAGAGTTGACATTGCCATACGATCCATAAAATGGCCATTCAGAAGCTCATGAATCCTTTGAATCCAAACTAATTGTGGTTTTTTATATCTTAAAATTTGAGAACTTATTATATCTTCTTTTTGCATAGTTTGCTTACTTCAACAAGGCATGAATTTATTTTGAGCTGCACCTACAATATTAATTATTTTCTGTTATCTCCTTTTGGCAGGCTTGATTTCCATTTTTTAAAAGAATATGGCTACAACTAAAAAAGGTGGCAAGCCTAAGGACCCTTGTTGGAAACATGCGACAAAAGGTCCTGAAAAGGGAATGGTTATATGCATTCATTGTTCTCAACAAATGAGAGGAGGTATAAGTCATCTTGCACAGGTTCCTTGTCAAGATGTTACACCATGTAATGTAGCAACTCTAGAGGTTCAGAATGAGGCGAGAGCTCTCCTTGTAGCATGTGAGGCAAAAAAAGTAGGAAAAAGAGGACAACAAAGGTAATGGGAGTCTCAACCATATTTCACAATTCTATAGGGCCAAACATTGGGGAAGATATGGGGGACTCTTCCTTCCATTTGGCCATGAATACGAGGATTAGGCAATGTGGGCAGTCATAGTTCTAGTTTTTTTTTTCTCAAAACACTCTTGGTGTGCAACCTTCATTGGAAGGTACTACATGGAATAGGGAATTGCATCATGAGGCAAAGTTGGCATATGCCAAATTTGGTACCACAATAGCATTCCTTTTAATGTTACTTCAAGTCCTTATTACAACGAGCTGGTTGTTGCATTGATTGTGACAAGTAAGGGGTTCAAGGCCTCAAGCAACTATAAATTGAAAGACTCATTATTGGACGATGTGGTCTAAAACATATATAAGCTAATGGAGGAACAAAATCGGTTTTGGAAAACCAACAAATGTAGCATTTTAGTTGATGGGCAGATAGATGCTAGGATTATGACACTCGTTAACTTTTTAGTGGCTTTAGAAGGATAGTCGGTCCTTTCGAAGTTAGTTGATATCTCCATGGAAGTAAAAAATGCCGAGACTTTATGGAGCTTGTTGGATGAGGTGGTGATGGAGGTAGGAATGGGTAATGTTATCTAGATTTTTTTCTCTTGGTGCTCTCAGCTCTCATCTTGTTGATGGATCACGGAGTGTGATCCAAAATGTTGATGCAAAAAATTCGCACACAATCAAATCCAAAAATACTTAGCAATGGCAATATGGATTGTGGAAACTTGATATTACTTATTGTTATCTAGATAGTTATAGACAATGTATCTACATATGTGGAAGCTAGTATATTGCTAGAGACGAGGCACCCTACATTGTTTTGGAGCCCTTGTGCTGCTCATTGCCTTGACTTTATCCTTGAGGACATAGGGAAATTGAGCTGGGTGAAGAATGCAATGGAAGATGCAAGGAATATTACCAAATACATCTATTATCACACATAGGTCTTGAATCTCATGAGAGAGCACACTAACAACAAGGTGTTTGTGTGTTCATGAGTCACATGTTTTGCCACTAATTTCTTTACTTTGTAGAGTATAGCAACTGCATTGTATTGAAATGAGAGAAAAAAAACGAAATTGCTCTCAAATTAAAAATCTGTCATTCACATTACACTGAAAACTATTACATAGAATTGGCTTTAGAAAGCCAATATCCCGTATGAAACTAATTACGGGAATATAACTACCAAAACTAAATTTATTTATTAAATTAACAATAGCATGTTAATTTATTTATTTAACTAACCTATGTTAAGCACTAATTTCTAACACCCCCCTTTAGTGCTAACATAGGAACCTTTTATTTTGTGCTGTAACATATTGATGGTTGGCCTCGTTTTTAATTTTTTTATATATTGTTTTCTAAATATTGGATTGAATATTTATCTCACCCAATAGCTTCAACCAGTCTTGTATAGAAGCCTCCTCTAGACGTCTTCAGACTTTGATGAGAAATGCTAACAACATATTGAAATCCCGATGGTAGCAATATATTCACTGATAACTCTTTTTCCAACACCTCCTGAGTGAATATGATTCTGGCACAGATTATCGACAAAGACAAATACAATTAATAAATAGCCCAATAATAATTTTTCGCCCTTTAAAAATTATTTCAGAGGGTTTTATAATTTTTAGACCTTAAAAAATTATTTTTGGGTTTATAATTTTGTCCCATAAAAAATTATTATTTTTGGGTTTTTTGATTTTTTTGCCTAGAAAAATCATGGGAGGGTTTATAATTTTTTCCTAAAAAATTAAGGGTCTGTTCATGTTTACCCTAGTCAGGGTTTTCTCAGTACAGGAGGGCTCTTTGATTTCTCTGAAGGGTTTTACCGTTTTTCCTTAAAAATGATGTTTTGTATGCTGATTCATGTTTCGGATTTCGTACCAGCTACTTGTTTGGATTTCTGTAACTCGCATTGCGTGGGATTCCTTTATGGGTTTTTACCGTTTTCCCTGAAAAAACGATGCTTTGTAAACTTTAGTTTCAGGGTTCACAGCTAACAACATATTGATGAGAAATTTTAACAACATAGAAGCCTCCTCCAGACGTCTTCCGACTTTGATGAGAAATGCTAACAACATATTGAAATCCTGATGGTAGTAATATATTCACCGATAAATCTTTGACCAACACCTCCTGAGTGAATACGATTCTAGCATAGATTATCGACAAAGACAAATATAGTTAAATCACCCAATAATAACATTCACGACCAACAACATATTGATGAGAAATGCTAATGGTCAATTATGAATGTATTTAAGTAGATTAGATATTTTCCTGTTGTCTACAGTTTCAGGTAGGTAGACATTTAATGTCTACAATAGACCTTTCCTATATATTGTAATCTTTCCTTCTTGTTAATGCAATGCAATCTACCAGTTCATTCCAGAACATGGTATCAGAGCAGGTCTGGGTCTGACTCCCTCACGGGAGGCCCAGGATTCTAGAGGGCTCTAGGTGGTATTGTTTTAAAAAATAAATAAATAAAAATTTCGAGGGTTTTCAGCTGGTCGGAGCTATTGTTTTAAGAATTCGTAAAATTGTGTGCTTCTAAAAATTTCAGCGGATTTTCTATTCGAAGTCTTTGCTGTGTACAACATTCTTCAAAACTCGTCGTTCATGGGCTTATTCTGCAGCCGCGCGATCTTCTTGCTCACGCGTTCGTCTCTTGCAAGCTTTTGCGACTCTTGTCTGTCCGCATTCCTTCTGTCCTGGCGTCAATGAGGGATCGGGTCTGAGGATTTGTTGGTGGTCACATCCCCATTCACCAAGCCCTCGATTGTGCAACATCCTTACATTGGCATCTAATCTTATTGATGACCTTCATCTGTTAGATCTGGGTGCATTCTCTCTGCCCTAGCCCACACCGTTTGTCTTTTCACGCCGTTCGCCATTTCCATTGCCTCTTTTTTGGGTCGCGTTTTTTTGTCTATGCCATTCTTTTGGCTGCGCGATTTGGAAATTTTTCTCGTGTTCTGCATCTGCATTAGGGTTTCAAGCTTTCTAGGCGATATATTTCGCGATTTTTATCTGCCCCGGGTCACGATTTGTTGATATCGTTTGGGAGTGTTTTCTGTTAAAAAACGTGCAAATCCTCTTGCTTGGTGTGCGACCTTTGTTCTCTTGGACGACGATTTTCTGAGGTCGCGTTTTACGCATTTTGTGCGATCATTCTTTGTGTCGTTTTTTGAGCCCTGATTTGGTGCTCTTTTGTGGCCGTGCGACGAGGGTTTCTGCTCGCGATCTGCATGGTTATTCTGGTTTGATTCTTGTGCGGGGGTTGTTGTTGGTGTTTCGGAAAATGGAGTTGCTGCGTGTGCTATCCCTGTTTTTGTGGATTTGACTATTCGAGGCTCTAACTCTGTTGATAGCTCTCCTGTGGTGGTCTTTATGCCTGCTACCGCTGACACAAAGATTGCTGTTGTGGATTTATCCGCCGCTGGGAAAGAGTGGATTCTACTGTGTCCTCTCTTAGACAGCTTGCTCGGCTGTGGAATCTGCTGTGTCATCTTGTTTGGGAAAGGCGTCTCGTGCTGCTCTCAGCATCCTTGCCCGTAATCTTCGACTTCGAAGCGATGTGTTCAGTCTCCTCTTCGGTCGAATATGTATTGTTTGGTGGGCTTTAATAATTTTTCCATAAAAAATATTTTTGGGGTTTTATAATTTTTCGCCCTTTAAAAAATTATTTCTGGGTTTTAATAATTTTTTCCATAAAAATTATTTTTGAGGGTTTTAAATTTTAGACCTTAAAAATTATTTTTGGGTTTATAATTTTGTCCCATAAAAAATTATTATTTCTGGGTTTTGATTTTTTTGCCTAGAAAAATCATGGGAGGGTTTATAATTTTTTCCTGAAAAATTAAGGGTCTATTCCTGTTTACCCTATTCAGGGTTTTCGCAGTACGGGAGGGCTCTCTGATTTCTTTGAAGGGTTTTACCATTTTTCCTTAAAAATGATGTTTTGTATGTTGATTCGTGTTTTGGATTTTATACCAGCTACTTGTTTGGATTTTTATAACTCGCATTGCGTGGGATTCCTTTATGGGTTTTTACTGTTTTCTTTGAAAAAACGATGCTTTGTAAACTTCAGTTTCAGGGTTTTGCGGTTTTGTCCTCAAAAATCGTGGTTTGTTGCGGTTCGTTTTTGTTGCACCTGGAGTTGCTGGGGCAAACATCTGCACAACTAGCTTCTTGCAGTTTGTTCTGGAGCGTCATGCTCATCTGCAAAAGTTTGAAGGGTTTGCCGTTTTTTCCTCAAAATTGTGGCAGTTGTTCTCGATGTGTCTATGTTTTCAGGACAACTTTGTTACCCAACATCAGGTTGGATGTTTTGTGATCTTTTTTCGTCATTTCCAGAAGTTCTGCAGTTTCTGGGAGGGTTGATGGCAGACTCATCTCAAGTGGCAGAGTCAGTGGCAGGCTCTTGTCTTTCATTGTAGAAGCGTTTTGAGAAGAAGGGGACAACCTTCTCTGTTATTTCTTCCAGTAGACTTAGTACGATTGACCATTAAGGGAGGGTGTTAGAATAGTATTCTGTATGTTAATGGTCAATTATGAATGTATTCAAGTAGATTAGATATTTGCTTGTTGTCAATAGTTTCAGGTAGGTAGACATTTCATGTCTATAGTAGACCTTCTTTCCTATATATTTTAATCTTTCCTTCTTGTTAATGCAATGCAATCTACCAGTTCATTCCAAAACAATATTCACCGATAACTCTTTGACCAACACCTCTTGAGTGAATACGATTCTGGCATAGATTATTGACAAAGACAAATATAGTTAAATCGCCCAATAATAACATTCACGGCAAACACATTCAAAGAAACAAGCCTCTATAATAATCAACCACAAAATTATGGAATGCACGAGACTAAGTAAGCAAGGTGATAATCATATGAATAGTTCCTGATTTATATTTGCACTCCTTTGTAATATCTACACCAAATATAGAGTAACCAAGGCTCACTGATGATGTGGCAATTGTTTGACCTTCCTCTCGGGAATGAGTCGTGACCAACCTTTGTAATATGCCCTCGATGAATGATATAAATATCTCCTTCATAAAATGATACGGTTGATAGTCTTGATGTCACATCTCATTGCATTGGTTAACACTATCAAACATTTGCAGTTATATAATGTCGCCTCGAACAACTGAGAATATTCAATTGGCATATATTAGCGGCTAAGTATGATACCACCCGATATCTTCAGCATTGCAAGCCGAAGTAAAAACCATGATCTCTTCTCAATATGATGCGACCAAGGAAAAGGTTATCAGTTAAATGCATTGCACTCTGAGTGATTTGCCAATCTGCTAGTGATATCGATATGTATTAATGATAATAATGAATGCCAATAATAGTATATTGAATGTCTCCAATAATGTGAATCGCTCTGATAAGAAGAACCCGTTTTTGCATAAATGTTTTATTCTGTCTACACACACTTTTGCAACGGATTGGGGGATAATTTTTTTTAAATTTTAAATTTTTGGAATGACAACAGTGAATAGAGTGAAGTGTAAAACAATGGCAAGAATGAACACGACGGAGAGAAGGAGAAGAAATGCAAATGAGTGATGAATGTCACAGATTTGCACGTGGTTTGCATTGCTCCTTTGTTGACAAAATGCAAGAATGGTGGACGGACATCAATGGCTGTTACACGTGGTTTGCACTGCTTGGCCCTTGAATGAACCGCTTTGGATGAAGACACACAAATGGAAGGCAAACAAAGAGGTCAAGCAAACCTGCTCTGATACCATATTGAAATGAGAGAGAAAAAAAGAGATTGCTCTCAAATTAAAAATTTGTCATTCACATTACACCGAAAATTATTACATAGAATTGACTTTAAAAAGCTAATATCCCGTATGAAACTAATTATGGGAATATAACTACCAAAACTAAATTTATTTATTAAATTAACAATAGCATGTTAATTTATTTATTTAACTAACCTATGTTAAGCACTAATTTCTAACACATTGTCCAACCTTAAGTGCATATTTGTGAGCGAAAGGTGGTTGAAGATTCTTTATTGCATGAAGGCTGAAGAAGAGAGGGTTGTGAAGACCATCTTTGATAATACATTTGTGAAGACCATGAATGAGATCATCAAGGTAAGTTTTTGACCAAAATTTTATTTTTAAAAAATATTTTTTACAATGTTACAAGTTTTTGTAATTTTTTAATTTACTGATTATAATTTTAAAAAATAATTCTGATTTTTTTTGATACATTAAATTCGGCTTGATGGGGCCGAACCCAAGAACAAGTTTAACATTGATAGGAGCACAAAAAAAAAGGACCCAAACATACATCCGCAACATGATGTTGACCTAGTAACAAACCTCCCAAAACTCCCCTCCATCACAACCACCTACGCATCCTCATCTTTCGACGACACCACCATACCATTGGAACTAGTAGGGAGGGCAAGCAGGGGTGCTGGATCCCCTGCCATGAAGGTGCCAAAGAGCTCCTTTAGTAGATAAATATTGCTTTTGACTTCCTCCGAACGGGTCTCCATGTCTTCCCCTACACATTGCACCAGGAATGGGATCTAAGGCCCATTGTAGTCTAGGGTGAGCTTGGCCACACCCCGCCCTTAGGTCTCAAACCCATTCCAATCATTGCCATCTCTAGATAATACTCCATGCCTTCCCTCTAGCTCACCTTCGCCATTTTCCTCATCAACCAGCGGACTGCTGCTTTCTCCTCGTGGGCATGTAAGAGCCATGCCATAAACATGGATGCTAGATTAGAGTTGACATGGAAATGATAGGAGGATTGGATGAATCTGAATCCTAGAACTTGCTTGATGGCCTCCAACACATCCACATTTGCAACATTGAAAACTCTACGTAGCCTAACATCTGTTGCCACTCCTCTAAAGTCCATCTGCCATTCTTTGGCACCCAGATTGATTGTTGTTTCCATTGCAATTGACGCGGGAAGAGGGTAGCAAGTCAGGCTATAAAGAATTTTCGTGGCCACCTTACTCCACTGCCATCCTTTCTTGGCAATGCCATTAATGACGCCTCAACCCTTAAGGCCAAGAGGCGTCCTTCACTCGTGTGAACGCTGCTAATTAACGTCCGACCACCTTGTTTTCCCCATGGTAATCGATAGTGGATGTGGACAATTGATCCGCTTCCCTGTTCCCTTCTTGATAAATATGTGTAACCTTATACTCCTCAAAGAAGTCTAAGTCCTTCAACAGGTAGCTCAAAATCTTTTCAAGCTTCCAATTTGGCATGGATCTCCATTGGATGGCATTGATTGTGATCATCGAGTACCCCTCGATACGCACACTTTTTATGTTCATTTGGATGCCAAGCTTAACCCCAAGCCAAGTTGCATGTAATTCTGCCAGGTTGTTTGTTCCTTCCCCTAGGAACTTAGATAACCTTGCCTTGGTGTTCCCTTCATGGTCCCTTATGATGCAGCCTGCACCTATTGGGCTCGGGTTACCTCAGGCTGCTCCATCAAAGTTTAGTTTCGCCCAACCTTCATCAGGAGGATTCCCTTACACCCCTAGTCTTTGATTCACTAATTTACTTTAATTTACTAATTTCCTTTTCATTCATTCTCTTGTTTTAGGTGTTTGAACCATTGATTAGGATTTTGCAGTTGGTGGACAGGGACAAAAAACTCCATGGGGTATCTATATGAGGCGATAGATAGAGCCAAAGAAGCAATTCAACATTTGTATGGGATGAATAGAACCAAATATGAACTCTTATGGTGCATTATGGATCAAGTGTGGAATCAACAACTCCACCAATATATTCATGTTGCTGCCTACTATTTGAACACTAAGGTTTTTTCTCCCTTTTATCTAGTGTAGATACAGAGGTTATGCTTGGCCTCAACATGCGTATTGAGAGGTAGATCCCTGATAACAACTTTCAAGATCTCGTACATGATGAGTTACAGAGGGGAGGGGGGGCATTATGGTTGATTGTTTTGGTTTTTTTGTTGGCTCTTGAAGTGCTTGCCCCACTATTATGATTTTTGGAAGCATTCGTATTATTTTGCATCATGTGGAGCATCTAACCCAATATGCCTATCATTGTAGCAATCTTATTCTCTTTATGAGCATCCATCTTTTGTTAATAATTCCCATTGAGAACAATCGTTATATTTTGTTGTCAACTCTTTCATAGATTGGCAAGATCTGGCTCTAATACTATTGTAATATCCTGTTTAAATTTTTTCATATCATGGAGGGAATATTTTGTAATATCTAAGTAAGTTTTATTTTTAATTTCTATAAATAATATATTTGTAGGAAACTATACTTTTTCCAATTGATATTTTGATGATTTAATTGAATTTGCACAATGGTGATTTCCATGTGAAATCACTTTAAGGAATTGTGGTTTTTTACCCTCCAATTCTAGAGCTAGAGGGGTGTAATGTCCTCTTTTGTGATATTCCTAAATTTAGGATTGCAAAACAATAATAATCACTAAAAACTGATATTTCATATTAGTAATAATGAGTATCAACTTTACGGCAACATTCAAATTAATACATGAAATATTATAATATTGAGAGCAATACACCATAGCTAAAACATCATAATATTTAGATCTATTAACATTGGAATTCAAAATATCTTAACATCATTAATGGTTATTCCAAGGCATATTCCTATAGCCAATCATATTAGGAATTCACTTGAAATTTTTGCAAACCGCGATCTCAAGGATGGTTGTCCTTGTATTGCGAGAGCATGGGTGGAACCTCGTCCATCCATTTCGGGGTGGCTTACTTGAGAAGACCCTCAAGCCTAGGAGCACTCATCCGCCTCTTGGCCCACAAACATGGCATGATCTCAGGTCCACTCCATCCCTTAGTCCACCTTGGAGGCGCTCCATCCTCCTTGATCAAGCCTAGGAGCACTCATTCGTCTCTCAACCCACAAGCGCTCCATCTTAGGGTGGCGTGCTTAATAAGATGCATGAAGACTGCCTCCTTAACAAGCCCAGGAGCATTCATACGCCTCCCCGCCCATGAGCGCTCCATCTCAGGGTGGTGTGCTTGATGAAGGAAAGGCCAATACTTCACCTCTCGTGAACTTGGAAGGTTGATTGGACTCCCTATTCGCAAAACACTTCTATAAATTCAAAATAGATTGCTAAAGGAATCTACTATATTCATTGGTAATAAAATATCATTATGCAATTCTGATATGTATGTATATATGTATGTATGTATGTATGTGTATGTATGTATATTCCTAATTTGTATTTTCAAACTTACTTTCCAATAATATTCTTGCTGAAACAATATTTATTTCCAATAGATATCTTATATTCCAATATCTTATTTTCCTTTTTCCAATCATCTCCCTTGATGCCTTTCACAATTGATTCAACCTCCTCTATATATCCTTCATGGGGGGGTGGGGGGTGGAAAGAGGTGAATTGTCACAACCTTTATAATCATCACACCCCTTACAAGGGATGCACCCCTCCTTAATCCAAGCGCTGCCTTTGTTTTAACCTCCTTAATCGCTGTCAATGTAATAATCTCTGCCTTTAGTACTTCAATTGAAGTCTTCTATATATTAGCGCCACCTTATTACATATCTTTGGCAAATGGTTGGATGAGAAGAATTAACAGCTAATCCAGCAAAATCTCAGGCTTTGCAAATTGGCTTTTGACTACCATAAACAAACAACTTTGTCGGGGGAAGTTCAGTAACGAGGAATTCATTCCCCTATTCTCTACAATAGTGCCATTTCAATAAGTGATATGAGTTTTCGGTGGCATTTGGAAAATAGTAGTGCTTTTGATTCTTTGAAGTTTAAAATTAGTTATGTACAAGTGCTTGCTCTTTCTAATTTGCAGCAATTATTCAAAAAAGAGAGCAATGCAAATAAGCATGCGATGGGGGTAATTACATTGCAAACAGGTAAACTAGTTTGCTATCTTTTTGTATTATTTTCTAAAACTATAAGAGATTACCCCATTTATGATAAAGAAGTGTATGCACTTTTTACAAGCTGTTAAAAATGGAAGAATCATTTTTTGGGAAAATAAACAATTGTTTAGACTGATTATAAACCTCTCTAGTATTTTGAAGCACATAATTGCAACAAGCTAGACACTACAATTGGATGGGATTTGTTCAAGTATTCCATTTGGTGATCAAGCACAAGAAAGGAAAAAACAAATATAGTCTCAGATATGCTATGTAGGTCATCTATTGCAAAGCAAATTCTATCCTTGGCTATGGTATTATAATTTTAGCCCTTTCACTGTCATGTTCCCGATTTGGGACATATCTCCAGCAAAATGGAAAGAGCATTTTTTAATGCTAAAATCTTTAAATTAAAAATAATATTAAATAATTAGATAAAGTAATAAATAATTAAATAAATAAATAAATCTTCTTGATGACCGACCCACTCATTTGGGCACCTAAATTGAAATTGAAATTTTGAATTACTTTCTGTTTACATCTGGTGCGATCATTTTAGAAGGCTTGCCATTTTCAACTGGCCGACTTTTGGAGGAATGGTGCCGATCGCAAGCTTATAAGGATTTCAAACCTCTTATTTCTATCATCACGAGAATTGGGGTTATTGCCTGTCTGAGATTTGAGAGCGTAGCAGCTGAACTCAGCCACTCAGGGTGCGTAGTCTCGCCCAGGTCCTTTTTCGTGTTTATTATACTTCTCAAAATTGCATCTCCCTCTGAATCTTGTTCAGCTCGTGGGTTACAGGTGGCACTGCTATCATTAGCAGCAATCAACAAATCAAGCTCTGGCCAACCTTACTCTGCCAATATAAGGAAACGTGATTAAGTTAGCAGACAGAACAGATATCGAGCCCTTCATTCAGTGCAACTACGGCTTGGAGGTAGCAACGCCATTGTCAAAGGCGAAGCTGGTCATCACCATCAGCAACAGTTCATCTTGGCTGTCTAGGCGCAGCTGGGAACATTCAATCCTGGTTCTTCTTGCAGGAGCATTGTTTACCACAGAGCTTCATCACATTGTTCGCACTTGCTAGTAGCATTACACAGTGATTTGTATGCGTAACTCTCTCAGACATATTGTGGGAGAACATGGCGGAAAGACTTTAATATACGTTTATGAAATAATATCAGAGCTTTATTGTGAGATATTTTGGCATCAGAATTACTGTGTAATCTTTATAATCTGAATCGCATTGCTTCCTTTCAGTATTTGTTTCTTTTAAGAGGCTTATGAGGAAGCATACGCTTTAGATACAAATTTTGGGAGGTTATATCAATAGTTGAAGATGAAGTCAATGGTGAAAAAAACTGATTTCTACCTCAAAGATGGGCTATTTTAAAGGTTCGATGAACTATGCATGCAAAAGAAGGAAAGATTTCCATTCATGAGGGAAGCACATACTTCAAAAGATTTAAGGCTATCTTGGTGTAAAACTGTGGCTTATTTGCAAATGTATGGGTATTGGCTGATAAATGTAAAAGAGGTCTTGAAATTCATTAGTAGATGTAAGATATGTTGCAAAAGAATATGACTACTTGTATGTTGTTGAAGATAGTCTTAACAAGATTTGTGTTTTAACTCCATGTAAGAATTTGATAAAGGGGCATGAATCAACTAAGTTAATCTCTTCTAATGTTTGGGTGCATTTTTATTTTCTCTCTATTCAATAGTGTATCAAACAAGGATTCAAGATTTTGGGGTAAGTTTTGGACCATCTTGTGGGGCAAGATGGATGCCAAGTTGAAAAGAAGCACAACCTTCCGTCGTCAAATTGATAGCCAAATGGAATTTGTAAATATAACTTTGGTCTTGTTGATAATGGGCTGTAACAACAAGCATCTGAGGAAATGGATTTGGTCTTTGACATACATACAACATTCTTATAGTAGAGCAGTTTGTACATCCATTAATAAGTCACGTTTTGAAGTGTGCTTGAGCTATTTTTCTACTAATCCACTTGGTGTTTCTTTGTGATAGAAAAGAGAAGAGAAAGTACTAGACTGATATGTGACAAGGGTAACAACAGTTCATTGAGAGGATTGAATGAATCTGTCTCAAAGTGTAGAAACAATTGGAGAAGTCTTAAGCTAAGTAAGTATAGGGCTAGGTATGATTATCGCTGTCAAGAACACATCTTCAATGTGGCAGACAAGGTGTGGCTATACTTGAAGAAAGAGAGACCTCAAGAATAACCTAGGAAGCTCAAATTTCTGAGATATGGACCATTGCCCATATTGAAATAGGTTGCAGAGAATGCTTTCAGATTTGAATTGCTTTCATTCAGGATGATTTGCTCAGCAGTCAATTGTGAGAGAAGGCATCTATATGAGCCATCTATGTTGGATGAAGAAGAGGAAGGACAACTACTACACTCTATTGAAGAACTGATCCTAGATACTCAATGAGAGTTGGTGGAGGATGTGGTGTTGCAGAAGGTTAGATAGTCTAGAAGGGGCCACGAAAGTATTAGCAAATCAGCATCGAGGGAAAGACACCAAGACTAGCAAGAACCTCAAGGTAGAGTGGAAGAACTTTTGTCAATCTATATGAGCCATCTATGTTGGATGAAGAAGAGGAAGGACAACTACTACACTCTATTGAAGAACTGATCCTAGATACTCAATGAGAGTTGGTGGAGGATGTGGTGTTGCAGAAGGTTAGATAGTCTAGAAGGGGCCACGAAAGTATTAGCAAATCAGCATCGAGGGAAAGACACCAAGACTAGCAAGAACCTCAAGGTAGAGTGGAAGAACTTTTGTCAATCTATATGAGCCATCTATGTTGGATGAAGAAGAGGAAGGACAACTACTACACTCTATTGAAGAACTGATCCTAGATACTCAATGAGAGTTGGTGGAGGATGTGGTGTTGCAGAAGGTTAGATAGTCTAGAAGGGGCCACAAAAGTATTAGCAAACAAAAGTATTAGCAAATCAGCATCAAGGGAAAGACACCAAGACTAGCAAGAACCTCAAAGTGGAGTGGAAGAACTTTTGTCCATCTAATATACTAAGCTTTATGGAAGGCTTCTTGTATAGGGGAGGTATGATGCATAATGATCTAGAAGAAAATCACTTCATCAAAAAGCTGGTAGCTTAAAGAATTAGCAAGCATTTCACACGGTGATGAGACTGCCGGGTACTACAGGGTGGCGGTTGTATATTGGCAGGGTTGTTTCAAATGTGTGTGGAAGTTTGGTTTCTTTTATGGTGATTTTTGTTTGTGGCATAGTTGTTCAGTAAGTGGCATAGTTATTTTGTAAGTCTCGTCACAGTTTCATCAGTAACATGGGAGCTTCCTCTTGATTCCTGTGGCAGTTTCACCTGTTTGATACAAGAAAACAAAGTATTAGAAGAGAAGATGACTGTTCATTTTCCTTGATGTTTGGAAGTCCTTTATTGCATGAAAGGAAATTTCCAATGTATCATATCTGGAAGGCACAAGAGCACACAAAACCAGTAAAGTTTGAGACTAAGAATTAGAGAGTTCAATTGGTTGTAGAAGCAAGATTTGTTTATTCCAAGAGAGTTGACTGAGTGGGGTGGTAGGAAGAATGTTATGTTCTATTTCACTGTTTATAATTACCTTTGGCCAAAGGGATGAGAAGAAGATGAGGATTTTGCACTTCCAACTGAATTTTCCCCACATTGGGGTTTCTAGGTAAAAATGTTTGTGTCAATTGTCTTGTGGTTGTGTGTCTTTGATTCTTTCATTTTCTTTCATTCAACTATAGTACTTTTTTGTTTCTAGCAACTCAAGAACACTGATTCCAGCATTGATTGTATTTGATTCTCTGATAATTTCAAGTGAAACACTATACATGTGTAAATTTCCAACAATTATTGAATCTTGAGAGACCACAGATTTCTCTAGAACTTACATTTTGATCATGTGCCATTGTTGACTTTCTCTAGTTCTTATGCAATGCTCTATCAACATTCCTTGTGGATTACTTGCTTATTCTACATGCTATGTTGCTGCATTTAGTTGTGCAGCTATGTACCTCAAGAATTCTTCTAATCACTTTGAATGCCTTTGCATTACCCCAAGGGATATGTAATGCTTACAAGAGAGCAATTTATTTGTGCAAAGATTTCAAAACTTCATGCACATGAAGAGATAGAAGAGAAATTGATTGAAGTTCCTTTTGGATGCTTGGTTTTGTTGTTTTATCTCGAATGGAGCAAGTTTGTAAGACAAACTTATTATGTGGGTACGATTCTAGCAGAATCTGTCACTATGACTGCTTGTTTAAATGTTTTGGGTCCCAGGATGTTTGAATTGTTTCTGAGCTTTCGGGCGCCTGTTCCCGTGTTCGTCCATTGCCTCTGCATCTTGATTTTGTCCAATTCCATCTTAGAGAGGATAAAAGTTTGTCATAGACAGGATAAAGATGAACTGAGAAGTAAACTTGATTGTCTCATTCAATTGAATTATGATATTTTTTAGGATCCAATGCAGATCAAAAGTGAATGGTGAAATCATATATTAGATGTTTTTAATTGGATAACAGACTTTGTGAGAGGTTTGTGCAGGTCATATAGCATGTGCCTAAAGAAATCCCAGCCTGTGTTGAAATACCATATTAATATTTGATAATTTCATATTCCTCTATTGCTCTAGTAGGCATGCATCCATGCAATGTAATAACTATATTTGTTTTGAAAACTTTGTTTTGAGTGAGAAAGAGTCAGTCCTTTAATTTTGTTTAACCATTTTTATCTGAATCAAGTAAATTTTTGGCAATTTCCATGTACAACAGAATGTAGTAGCGTATATCACATCATTAGACATGCTTAACCTTGCATTTGTTGTCGACATGTGGAAAATCAATTATGCTATAAAAAAACGTTTTTGGTCTTGGTTGAATTGATTTCTATCCTTCAATTTGTGCTTGAATTTTTAAAATTTTTAGGTCTGGTGGGAAGATTTTAATTTTTTCATCAACCATATAAATGACCCTATTATTATGAAGAAATTGGTACACAAATCTTCTAAAAAGTATTCAAATTTGGAAAGACTTATGACATTGTCTAGTCCATTTATAAACAACTCTAGGAAACATTTCTTTTCTGACATTGTCTAGCTGAAACTAATAAATATGTAATTGTAGTATGAAGAGCCAAAATTTTAAAAATTTTTGTACAGATTTTCCTCTTAAAAATCAGATAATATTGCATTTTTGACCTCACCTTTAGAAGAAAAGAACTACAAATTGCCCAACTGTGGCCAATTTTGAATACTTTTATCAAAAATCTGAAATAACTTTAGTACAATGGCCTTAAGATTTGTTTTTCTTTTATGTAATCTACCTGGTAAAGTTTGAAATTATGTTTTTGGTCTGCATACTTATTTACGGGACCGATTTTGTTGGCCGAGTTCCTACTCAAGAAGAGTTGGAATTTGTTGAGTTGAGCAGTATGGGCTTTTTTTGTAGTCTTATCAAAAAATAAAATTCATTTCTATATTGTAAGTTTGTAACACAATCCTACCAAACTTAGTATTTGAACTGGTGATTTTCAGGTCCGAATTGGAAGCTGTTATAATTTCAGCACTAGAAACAGTTCTTAGCCCGAAAGATGCTATCATAGGAATCGACTTGCCTGAAGATAGTGTTCAAGCATTTATAAATTCTGTGAAATTTACACCAGTATCTGAAGGTGACTGTAATCCGCATATATCATTTGAAGATTTTAAAAGATGGTGTGCCAAGATTCCATCCATTAAGAAGTTCCTTGGAAGCCTTTTGACACCTCTGGGATCAGGTTTTGCAAGTCTTCTTCCATTATATTTTTTTGACCCATAGCTGTAAAAAAATATATGGTATTGAAATTATATTTTTGCTTTTATGAGTAAGGTAAATGAAGTTCATCCACTTTATAATTTTATTATCATGTGCTCTGGAGTTCATTTTAGTTCTTTGAATTGGAAAGAGAGAAATAGAGCTCATATAGCTATGGGTGTCTACAGATCTTGATCTTGTTTATGCAAATCTCTTGTTGAAAGATTTATTATTTTCTTCATGATTCAGAAAGAAAGAGTACATAAAGAGCTATGTTAAGCCACATATGGTTACGATGAAACATATATACACTTGTTAAGATGGTTTCCACAAATTAATACCATAACTCTATACTAAAAATAAGGCCATACCCAGTGAAGACAGCAAATCCATGAAACATGTTGAGGGCTTTCTTAAGGATTTTAGAATAGTCTGCCAGAACCATGTAGAGGGATTGTTGTGTCTCCTTTTAGACACCACTAGACATAGCATGGGATATGACTAACAACCAAATGAATCTGCAGATAGGCATTCCTTGATGCTAATCATGCGTCCTCCAGCTGCGATACTTAAGCTCGTTAACTTAGGACCTAAACAAACTTGTTTCCCTCTACTGTCCTTAGTTTCAAATAGGAACTTGTGTAACAAGAATAGAAACTTTGATAAGAATATTATGGGCAAGGAATATCAACTTTGGCCTTATGCCCACATAGAAACTTAGGTTAAAGTATGATAGACCTGGTATACAATGTCACTCATTTTCTGAACATTGAAAATTGGTATAAAATGCTTGTGGAACTGAAATAGAAATGCAGGCATCGTACCTAGGAACTTGGGCTTGAATTCAATTAACTTTTAGTGTCCTCTTGTGGCCAAACTTGGCACACTGGACTTTGCAAAATTTGTAAAGGAAAATAGGGATAGGGATTGCAAACACATTTCTTAAAAGAAAGAAGCCCTTAAGTACATCAGAGTGCTGAGGGAAACTTAGAGCAAAGTAGAAGGTGAGAGAGATAAAACAAACAGAAGTATCTCTTATATAAAAAATATAACTAAACTAATATGTAATTTCCACTGACCAGCTAGGGCTCGAACCTAAGACCCTCCTATGACTATGGTCAGCAGGCTGGATGCTCTACCACTTGAGCTGCTACTCCCTTTGTGGTTTGGGTGTGGTTTATTTTTTAAGCAACCCCCCTCGAGCCACATTTCTGGGCTTGGGATCGTAGCTTGCTAGCTTTGATACCATATGATTTTCCATGGATCAGCCAGGAATTGAACCAGGGACCTCTGATGTGCATATTGTGATCTCCATCACTGAGAAACTGATTCTTGTAGTTAGGAGCACCTTTTTGGTTCAAAATGTGGTTTCTTTTCTTACAACACCACCTCTCAAGACACACATTGGTACTTGTGGTTCCTAACTTACTGGCTTCTGCAATGTCATTTTTCTCCCAGAGTTAGTTAATTATTTGCAATGGAATTAATATAGTTATTACTATAGTTAAAATGATTCAGATTATAGCATATACAACTGTTAGTTTTTAGATCAGAAATGAAATAAGCAGAAATACAGCAACACATAGAACAATGAACACAGCATTTATCCTCGGAAAACCCTCCTTCTTGAGGGAGAAAAACCCAGCAAAATATATCTCTTATAGATTGAAAGAAATAAGAGCAGAAATCTGCTTTACATGCTCAGGCCCTTTAAATCTGGCCAAGACTTAGCAATAATGTATGCTGCTTCTCCTTGAGCAAATAATAAACCTTCTACAAAGAAATGAATCTGCTGCTAAAACATGTGAACTGCTTCTAGGAATGCAAATTGGAGTGAATATGATTGATACACCAATGCGAGGACTTGATCCTCCTTAAATACAAAGCCAAGAGACCTCCCTCCTAGGTTGGCTATTAGAAAGAAAGAATATCATTTACAACATGAAGGACGACCTGCCTTTAATTAAAGAAAAATAGCTCCCGAAGCTATAAAACACTAACACTCCCTCTTAGCTAGGGAGGTATTTTTCCAGATATCTACGTCATGGAGTCTCTCAACATGATGCCCACAATGGCTAGAACCATTTATGGAAAAACCACATCTTAGTCTCAGAGATGTACAAGAGTTCATCACGGAGTCTCTCAACGTGTTGTCGTCGTGGAGTCTCTCAACATGATGTCCACCATGGCTACTCCCATGTGTGGAAGGAAACATATGTACAAGTGTTCATCACAGAGTCTCTCAATGTGATATCGTCATGGAGTCTCTCAACATAACGTCCACCATGGCTACTCCCATGTGTGAAAAGAAACACAAGTACAAGGGTTTATCACAGAGTCTCTCAACGTGATGTCGTCATGGAGTCTCTCAACATGACGTCTCATCTTAGTCTCAGAGATGAACAAGGGCTCGCACCTCATATTTCTCTGTCTCATAGAAATATACACTACAAGGGCTTTCACCTCATATTTCTCCATCTCAGAGAAATATACACTACAAGGGCTTTCACCTCATATTTCTCTGTCTCAGAGAAATATACACTAGAAGGGCTTTCTCCTCATATTTCTCCGTCTCAAAGAAATATACATTACAACAAATCTTCATGAAGATGTGACTCCCTCTAAAGCTCCAAGTACTTGCATCAACCTCCTGACCTCCTCGTCCAAGGTTGCCTCTATTGGTTTGTCAGACTCCCTCTAAATGTTATTTCCTCCTCTTCAAAGAAACTGATCGCAAATTCTCCATCCAAGGCTGACCCAACCTTGTGCCCTCGAGTGAAGAATCATGAGAGTTATGCACCACTAACTCAGTCCCAAGGTAGCAAGCTATGTCTCCATGTTTGTTCTTTTCTTCAACCTGCGATGACTTCCTTACATGATGCATCAAGCTCTTCCTCCCTTGAATTCCTTATGCAATCTCTCATCATCCAGGTCTATCAAGAAAAGTGAATCATGTATGCTTCTAGGAATATTCTTTTTTATTATCCTCTTTTCCATCTTCAATTATGGATGTGGGCTAAATTTTGTTTCAGCCAAAATCTAGTTTTGGTTTGTAAAAAAATCTCAATATGAAGCTTTAATAACTTCGATGTTTTGCTAAAAGTTTGACAACATAAGAAAATTCATTGAAACTAAATTCTTGATGAACGTGCATATTATATTAATGTTTGTAATCCAGAAATAGTTTGTTTTTTAGAGTTCATCTCTCCTCCTGTAAAATTTGACTTGTCCCTATCTCTAAGCCTAGGAGAGATTATTTAATTTTTCATCTTATAAAAGCAAATTTGCTCCGACCAATTCATTCCAACAATAGCATCATATTGCCATAAACTTAACAAGTGAAAATGATCTTGGAATCTGTGGGGCCTACGATGTAACCTAGAGATTATAATAACAACTTTGGATGATAGTTTGTTCTAACAATAAGCGTAGTATTACTAGCTTATTCAACCGATTAACTAACTTAACATAGTTCAAGAAAAATTCATGCAACAATCACGCACTATTATATTTAATTCTTCATTTTAAGAAAGATTCTTTGTTTATATATTTTCTCCAAGCTGCAATGTTCCAGATATGCCAAATTATTTTATTGGTCAATTTCAAAAGTTTTGCTTAACTAGATAGCCAATCCTAATGTTCTTTAAGTACAATTTTCAATTTGTTTACAAGTTATAAGCTAGGTGATTTGGATAACTAATTTTGTTTCTCAAAATATAATAATAGTAAAGTTTAGTTTAATACGCATTTCTATCCTATATAGAGAGCACCTAATATTTATATTTTATTTGTAAACATTGTTGACCAGCTATAAGAAAAAAAAAAAATCCCTCTATAAATAATACCTGTCTTGATGTGGTCCCTAATATAGAATCATGTTCCTTTTAACACTATCTGTTATTTTCTAATTCCTATCGAAGATTTTAATTACCTATTCAAATTCCTCCTATAAAACTCTAAATGTGCCCATTTCATAATCTACAAAAAACTTTTTGTTTTCAATAAACATTCTATTTGACACTCTCCAAAGAATAGATTTTATTCATTAACTAGTAGATACATTATATCTTACTTCCCAGAAGCTGCATGTATACATTACTTTGCCTATGTTATCATAAGTTATATTGACTGTATAATGACAAAGTAATAATCAAGGTGATTCCCTATAACTAAGTTTCCATTAAAAATTGTATATTAAATTTTAACGGTCTAAGTTATCTATTTTTTTTTTAAATAAATTGTATGATCTAAGGATTATTTTATATATCATGTACATACACATATTAGAATAAAGAAAAAAATATTTATAATTGTCACATCATTTCCCTAGTGTTGGAAGTATTGTTGTCATTGATGTCAAAGGAAAGAAGGAACTCAAATTATTGTCCTTGATATCAAAGGAGTACCTCCGTGATGATAATTTTGTTGAAGACAAAGAAGAAGATATAAAGACAAACTTATGGTTGCTCAAGCATGCAAGCCGACTTCCTTTACCCTTGGCATTACGGAAAATAAATTTAAATTTCTTTGGGCCAACCCCCATCCATGGTGCCCAAGTTTGATATTAAAATATTATGATGATGCTGGCCGACTTCTTAGAGTATGGCACCCAAAGTTGAGATTAAAAATTATACATTGCTGACCTCCTTTGAGGAGGTTGACCTAATTGATGAAAAGACATATGATGGCATATAAATAGGTGTTCGGAGGTTTTTCAAAAAAAGTAACACAATGAAATACCATTCCATTTAGAGCAGATCTAGAGCATTCCAAGAGCAGAAAATTATGATGAATATTTCATATTTGTTTTGAAGAACGTTGGAGCAAATTTCTGAAGGAATTATAATCAGATTTGTGAAAAACTTTCTAAAAGAGGAAGAGCAGATCTAGAGCAGAAAATTATGAAGAATATTTCAATTTTGATTTGAAGAATGTTGGAGCATAATTCTAAAGGAAATGTAATCAAATTTGTGAAGGAAATATGTGCAGATTTGTGAAGAAATTATAATCAGAGTTGAATAGAAAACTATGTTCATCATCCAGTGAAGAAGCAACATCCCGAAGGTGATATTTTGCAAAAGAGGTTGGTGCCTCCTGAAAGAAAAGATTGGTGTCTCTTGTTGAGTTGGTGCTCAGTTGTGGGGATTGGTGTGTCTAGTGGGTTGGTGCCTACAAATTCTGTAAGTGGGGATTGGTGTCTCCAATAGGTTGGTGCCTACAAAGTTTGTAAGAGAATTTCATATAAGCAAAATTTTGCCGTGGTTTTCTCCTGAAAGGGTTTTCATGTAAAACTTATGTCTTCTTGTGTTCTTCTTTGTTGATGCTGTGTATTTGAAGTGATTGTGGTTGTTAATTTGAAAAAGTAAAAGATAGTCTTATACTAATTCACCCCCCTTCTTAGTTTTGAAAATGCAAGGAATGCACTCCCTTTCTAAGCTACGGACCATATTGCCTAAGCAATCTTGGTGCTTCTCCTTTGAGCATTCCAATACTAAATATTATTTCTCTATTAAAAAATATATATATTAAAACAAATTTTAAGAAATTAAGAAGATTTTCTTTCACATGATTATGAAAATTCAACCCATGCTTCCATGATACAAGGCATTTTGTGTAGTTCACTCTTTCACCAAATGGGAGAGCCATAGTTTAATTGATACCTTTCAACAGTTTCCATTTAGATAGCGAAAAATAAAATCATAAGTAAAAGTTTATGCGTGGTACTGTGCAAAAGCCGTTGACTTAAGGACGAGTCCTTCAAATCATTCACCACCATTTGCTGGGTGATGTTAGTGACACATAAATAGAACCTCAGTCTTAAATAGAAACTCACAATATAAACATGATGTAAGTGGAGGAAATAAGGTTGCCGTAAATGACAAAGGACATTTACATTGTAATTTGAAGTGTAACACAAAAAATAAATATATAGAAAATTGCAATTTATGGTACATACTGAAAAGGTTTGTTATAGCTTCAATTTCATAAGTTTTCTGAAATTTATAATTCATATTAACTAGTGTATTATTTCCATATCATGTAAACAGCGCTTATATTAATTCTAAATTTAATATATGATACATGGTATTCTAAATTTAATTCTTGTTTTTAGGCTGCACACACACACACACACACACACACACACATGTCTATATGTATATGTATGTGTGTGTTTGTGTATATATATAATTTTTATATATTTTTTATACAGACATACCCAAATGTACCTAATCACCAATTTTTTTTTTGCTATACCTGCTTACTCTACCCATGTACCTGCACCCATATCCGTTTTGATTCAGCAAACTTAGCAAATAATTGGGCTTTGATACCAAAATATAATGCCATTTTCTCCTAGAGTTAGTTAATCATTTGCAGCAGATTTAATATGTTTATTACTAGAGTTAAATGATTCAACTTATGCAATGATATCAAAATAGATGTAAACCAATTTAAATTACATGTGATAATTTAGTAAGAACTCTAAGAATTCACATAGTAAATTGGATAACACAATCACATAATTTGATTGGAATAACATCAAAATCATATATATATATATAATTTCAAATATTTTCTAAGTTGTTGAATTGATTGTTTTACCCACCGATTCCATATTTGAATCAAGTACGGCTTGGAAATCCTGTGGAATTAGTTCGGTTTTTTCGACCATGAAACGTTTCCAAAATTTTTCATTGAATCTCGATGTACTGTCTACGTGGCATTTCTAAGATGATTCTGGCGTGATTCCAAATGTTGGCATAGTTTTCAAACTTTTTTTATAACTTTTTTGATGGTCAAAGCAAAAAACCCTAACCCATTTTGTCATATTATTTTGTTTGCGATTTTACTTCTTTTTTCTTGCGTGATGAGTTGCAAAAATTGAGAAAAGGAAATTCATGTTGCTTGAAAAAGCATTGCAGAAAAAGACATACAGGGAAAACGACGCGAGTTGAAGAGCAATCGACACGTTGTAGGGAAAACAACGTGACTTCTAGGTTTAAAATTGTAGCTTGTAGACAAAAACGGTGCCATCCCATGTAGGGTTTCAATTTTTTTAAATTTTTTTTTTCAGTTTTCAGTTTAAATAAAATTTGTGACCCTATTTTAAAATTTTTGTCATTGTTTCAAAAAAATAAAATGCTGTATAAAAATTTTTTTAATCGTTAAATTGCTGGGTAAGGCCAGCGCCATTTTATTGCAACATAAAAGGATTACAAAGCTATAACACCATCCCACCATCCCCCAAACCGTAAAACATTAATCTGTAACAAACTTAAATGCAGAATTGTTGGCAGCCTCTACCAACTATTGAATGGAATTCCTTAGCACTTTATTTCTGATACATTCCCCAGCCAACAGAGAGAATGCGGGCTACCTTACCAGCTGAAGCTCCGCCTACCAGCTCGCCACCATGCCCAGGAAATACTTTCTTGAAATGGACAGGTTCTACCAAAATCTTACCCTACCACACCCCTGCTCAGGCACGTCCAACGACCACTTCTTTCCCAGTCTCTAAACATTACAGCCAACGAAATTATGCTAATAATATTTTAATGTAACTAAAAGGAATAAACTGCAAAGCACAGCGCTGGTACAGCTACAAATGCGAGTGCTCTTTTTTTACCCTTTGGCAGTCACCACATGCATTTTACAATGATTACTCTGTTCCTTATACTTTGAAGACGAGAAGGCACCAGACTTGCCTTGACTTACAAAACCACCCCGACAACACATTATCACACTGCTGAGTGCAAACCTAACCCATCCTCCTTTCTTGCTGCCGCCTCCTTAGCAAGTTTATCCGCCAAGGTATTCCCCTCCCTATAAATATGACTAATCCGGAACTCCAAGAAAGAAGAAATCAATCTTGAAATGGGACTTAGCCATCTCCGCAGAAGCCAATTAGGAGTTGAATTGGATCTAATCGCGTTTACTATGATGAGTGAATCACCCTCTAAGTGAATCTTAGACACACCCATTGCCTTTCCCAACTCCAAGCCACACAGCGCAGCCCTGAACTCAGCCTCGTTACTTGAAGCCTGACCTATGGATTTTGCTTGTTGCCTGATCACCACTCCTTCTGAATTCCTAGCAACACACCCAATTCCTGCCCAACCCGGATTGCCACAAGAAGCCCCATCAAAGTTTATTTTGGTCCAGCCTTCCTCTGGTTTTTGCCAAACTGTCTTCCTCCTTAATTCAGCCTTTTGTTCTACTCTCTGAGTTCCAGCCATTGTTGGAATACTCAACCCTTTAAACTTATTCGTTAGCTCTATATCCCTGGTTGTGAAGATACTTTTTACAATAGGTCTTCTTTTTGCAGCCACATTAACTAGCTCTATTATTGAACTTTCAATTTTCTTCACCAGCATTTCCCTTGCCATAGCTTGATCCCTAAAAATTCTACGGTTTCTTTCCTTCCATAATTCCCAGCTTACTGTGGACGGAATAATTTGCCATATACTACTAAATACTCCCAAATCCAGCCTTCTCGGCCAGGCACACAGCCAGGCACCTAGACTACGAGGTACTGGTGAATGATACCCGAGTTTGCCCATGATGTCTTTCCAGCAATGCTCAGCATACGGGCATGAGAGAAGAAGGTGATCCACATTTTCCAGACTCTGTTTGCACAGAATGCACCTATTAGGGCCTTTGATACCCAACAACTCCAATCTATCCTGCGTGAGGACTTTATTTTGAAATGCTAGCCACAAAAACACCCCCGCTTTTGGAAGAACATCTTTCCCCCAGAAAAAGGAAATTGGCCAACTATGGACTGGAGCTGCATTCTCTTTTATGTTATAGCCAATCTTAACTTTATATTCCCCGTCTGAAGAAGCACACCACCTTATAACATCCTCACTGTCCGGTTCCAAAATGATTTGCTCCCTTAATACTGAATTTAAGGCATTCTTTTGCTCGATTGGCGCGTTGATTTCACTTAGATCTTTCCAAATCCACTTTCTCACCCCATTTATTAGTACACTATTGCCATAATTGCTTACCTTGGACCCCCATTTTCTGATAGTTTCTTCCCTTATCTCAACCATGTGCAGTTTGTTGCACAGTTTCTCCTGTCCGTTCCATGAATCTAGCCAGAACGAAGCCTTCTGCCCATTATGAACTTCCCAAGTGACATGTTTAGATACAATATTCTTGCACTCACATATAAAATTCCAAATGGCTGACCCTCTTGGTGGATTACTGATTTTTATTATGCTGACCGGATCATCTGAAGCCAGATATTTCTTCCTCAATATTCTGACCCAACGCTGATTACCTTTGCACATCATCCAAACCAATTTCGCCCCCATTGCTAGATTCATAATGTTCAGTTGCCTTAAACCAGCCCCACCTGCTTTTTGAGGCCTGCAAAGCTTTTCCCAAGCTAACAAAGGGACCTTATTATTTTCATTTGGCCCATTCCAAAAGAACTTCCGCATAATTTGGTTGAGTTGATCGTCTATGCTTGCCGGAATCTTTAAACATGCCATTGAGTAGACTGGGATTGCTGCCAATACTGCCTTTATCATTAACAATCTACCTGCAGAGGAAAGCCACCTCCCTTTCCATAATTCCATCTTTTTCTTGCAGCTGTCAACAAGTTTATCCCAAAAACCTTTCTTATTGACTCCGCCAAACAGTGGCATCCCCAAAAACCTCCCTGGAAGGCCTGCCGCTCTTACCCCTAAGATTCTAGTAAGGTCCCTTTGAAGACTTGGTTGTACATTGAGAAAGTACACTTCTGACTTTCTCCAGTTTATAGACTGCCCCGAAGCTTTACTATAATCATCTAACAAGCTCCTAATTGCCCTTGCCTCTGTTCTTGATGCTTGCCCAAACAGAATGGTGTCGTCTACAAATTGTTGATGTGTGCTTGGCTCAACCCCAGGAGTGACTTCAATACCTTTCCATGAACCTTCTACCCTTGCCTGATTAATACTCCTTCCCAATGCCTCTGCCAGGATGATGAACAAGAAGGGGGATAAAGGATCCCCCTGTCTGATACCGCGTGAAGAATTAAAGAACCCTTGGGCGACACCATTTACTAGGACAGAAAATTTTGGAGAACCTATGCAACTTCTGATCCAATCCACCAATTTACTGTCAAAACCAAACCTGAACAGCAATTCCGCCAGAAATTCTCTGTCCACACGATCGAATGCCTTTAAAATATCCAATTTTAATAACATACTTGGGGTTCTAATTTTCCTGGCCGTGTGTATGGTCTCATGAGCGACTATAATACCTTCTACAATAGACCTTCCTTGAATGAAACCGCTCTGCTCCTCAGAAATTAACTTATCAATGACCAATTTCAGCCTATTTGCTATTGTTTTCGCTATAATTTTGTAGAGTATGTTACATAGAGAAATAGGTCTGTAATCCCCCATGTTTTTGGCTTCCTTTTTCTTGGGAACTAGTGCAATAAAGGTATGATTAATAGCCCCCAAAACTGTAGTCTTACTTCTTGACTCTTCCACGGCCTTAGTCAAGTCATCCTTGATTATCTCCCAGAATTTTTGATAAAAAAGGGCAGGAAAGCCATCAGGTCCTGGAGCTTTTTCTGCCCCCAGCTGAAACACGACTTTCTTTACCTCTTCCATGCAAATTGGTTTAAGCATTTCCTTGTTATCATTTTCTGTTATTAGACTTGGGACTCTTCCCATAATAGCATTCCATTCAGCCCCCTGATGCTGCACATCTTTTGTGAATAAGTTTTCGAAAAAACTTACTGCCTCTTGACTTATCTCTTCCCCGTTTCGAATAACTGAACCATCTTCACGCTCTAATTCACCAATTCTATTTCTACTTCTGTTTACTAAGGTCGTATGATGGAAGTATTTTGTGTTTTTATCTCCTTCACGAAGCCACAGCTCCCTTGATTTCTGCCTCCACTGACACTCCAGCCTAGCCAGAATTTCTGTTTGTTCAGCCTTCAGTTCTTTTTCCTTCGAGTATTCTTCTACTCCCATCCCTTTCTCAATAATTCTTTCATTTAGCTTTCTAAGCTCCGCCTCTATCCTATCACTTTCTTCAAAGATATCTTTGAAATGCTCCCTATTCCATACTCGAAGTTTGGTTTTGATATTGGACAATTTTTTATGGAAAGTGAGCAAGTAAGATTGCTTTCCAGCTCTATATTCCTCCCACCACTGAGAGATCTGCTCATATAAACCCGGGTCCCGAATCCACATTTTTTCAAAACGAAAGGGTGAGCCACCTTTGAAATCATTCTTTGAAATTGTTAGTTGAATCGGAAAATGATCAGACCCGCTGAAAGGTAATATGGAGGCTTCTAACAAGTTTGCAGCCTGATTCCAATCCCCAAATAACATAAACCTGTCTAACTTCTCGGCAATCTCATGATGGCCTTGTCTTCTATTGGTCCAGGTAAAAATACCGTTTTTTGCTTGCACTTCCCTTAACTCATTATTGTCCACAAAATCCTGAAAATCTTTTTGTACCCTAGTTGAAATATTTAAACCACCACGTTTTTCTGCGTTATTCAGTGTGGCATTGAAATCCCCACCTAACACGACCCTATCAGCCTTCATTTGACTTAAGGTGTCCGTTAACAACCTCCAGATATCTCTTTTTGCTGCTGTGGCAATTGGCCCATAAACATTTATCAACTTCACCTCATAATTGCAATGGAATTGCCTCACCGAAACTAACATCCAGCACTGGTTACCCACCATAAGTGTGCAGCTTACCTTATCGGGGTTCCAAATGACTCCTATACCTCCCGAAGCTCCATCCGCTTCCACGAAAACTCCTTCCCAACCTCTCCAAAACCTCATTCTGTTTTCCTGATCCTCCCTATTCCATTTTGTTTCCTGCACAAAGACTATATCTGGTTTATTCAAATCTATTTGACGTCTAAATAGGCGCCATTTGCTAGGGGCATTTAAGCCCCTAGCATTCCAGCTAACGATCCTCATGACTCCTCGGGAAGGGGCAGCTCCTTCCCGTTTCTTAAGATTGTTTGACTTAGTTTTGATTGTCCTTTCGCTTGCCCAGCCATGGCAAGTTTTTCCTTATTGGATTTACGTCCTTTTTGTTTGAAATACCTCATTCTAGGGGTTTTATAGGCCGCCTGAATTTGCTCCAAACCTCTTTCTTCCAGAATGCCTTCTTGGGATTCCTCGAAGTTTCCGTCCATGTCAGAATCTGTGTCTTGACACACCAGCTCCTGATTTTCCTTATTTTCTTCTTCAAACACCCCTTCCAAACCCGGGTCCCCTCCAAGCGCTGCAACTTCTAAAGCCTTTTTGCTCTCTACTACCCCACCTTCCGCCAAACTCAAACCCATGGCACCTACTAAAAGTGAGCAGTCCACTATGTTTTGCTCTTCATTCCGTGCCAACACTACCTCTTCTGCTGGGCCACCCTGCACAATTTGAGTTCCTCCCATAGTCACCTCCTTCGGATTGTTTCCACCACTGCCATCTGCCTGATTTTCCTTATTGCCTTCTTCAAACACCCCTTCTAAATCCGGGTCCCCACCAATCGCCACAGCTTCTAAAGCCTTTTTTCCCTCTTCAACCCTACCTTTTGCCAGACTCAAACCCAGGGCACCCGCTAAAAGCGAGCAGTCCACTATGTTTTGCCCTTCATTCCGTGCCAACACTGCCTCATCTGCTGGGCCACCCTGCACAATTTGCATCCCTTCCATAAACACCACATCCAGGTTGTTACCACCGCTGCCAACTGTCTGTCCCACTACCCCACATCCTATACTTGGAGGCCATATATCATCCACCAGCTCTTTTTCCATAGCCGTGAGAGGAAGACCTGTTTGAATACCAACAACTTTTGATTTACACATATCCCTCACTCCCTCGTACATATTGAGTCCATTGGCTGTTACCCACGCTGAACAGTTATCCTCCTCATGCTCCACCGATTTGCACCTCGGGCAAAGACCTAGCTTGTCCTCCTTCACTATTTCCTGCCTCCAAGTTCCACCGTCCGTCTCGAGGCCTATTTCTGTTGGGAGCTCTGTCCCCTGCTGGATCGCTATACACATTCTGAAATAGGTTCCTTTCATGCTGTCCTCCTGAACTTTGTCCAAAAACTTAAACTTCCCTAAGTGCCTTCCAATTACCTTTAATGTATTTTCTGCCCAGAATTCAGATGGTAGGTTGTACAGCCGAATCCAAGTGGAGTTTTCCTCGATCACTTGCTTTCCCGTGTCAAAATTTGGGTGCCAGTCAAAGAAATGCATTTGTGTTCCTTCCATAAAGAATGGACCTGAATTTCTGACTTTGTTTTTTTCCGTTTGAGTGGGGAAAGTAATCAGATAAAAATTGTTTTGCATTGCCCTAACCACTGTCTTACTACCCCATTTCTCCATACACCAGTTTTTGATTACTTTCTGCTTCTTTGGAAACCCCCCACCCCATTTCATAAACAATCCTATATCTTTCAGTAGATTCCTAGTTTCCTTAACTGTATCTATTTCCAAGCATAATGCAAGTTTAGGATCAATCGATGACTCACCTTTATCACTACACGTATGCGTAATATTTCCCTTCCTGCTCGCGCCTATATCCTTTCTCCGCCAATGCCTTGACTCCACCCTGCTCAAGCTTATTTCTTCTCTACCCCAACCAGTCATCTTATTTCGATATTTATCGCTATTAACTGGCTGTCCAGCATCCCACACTCTCCCTCCACGCTTCCTGAAGAACCCATAACGGTAGGGCCATATCCATGGGGGCTCCTGTCTCCCTCTTTTAAATCTGGGAGTTTCCTGCGTCCAAAGTTCATTCCTATTCCTGTTCGCCCTATTTTGTCCAGCATTTGACGGATAACACTTATCCACCCATCTACCTTTCTCCCACACCCACTGTGGCCTGTAACACCCAAACTGATTCCAAGAGTCATTGATTTCATACGCATTTCCGCCATTTTTAACCCTGGCCCTAAACGTGTCCATTGGTTCCTCCCACTCCATTTCATCTCCCCACCCCTTCCTACTTCGGATTCTACATTCCTCCTGCCTGTCGTCCCACTGGACATCGCCCCTACTGCCCTGCAACACTTTCCCCAAATCTTTCCCCTGGAACTCACTCCGCCTCTCTCCATCATAACCAAGTGGAATTGTTGTAGGAATACCATCCACTTGTAATGTCCATCGTATAAAAATTAAACAAACCTATATAGTTTAAATTTATAATTTATTTATAATTTATAATAGTTTTACTTTTAACTGTAAGAAACTTAAAATTTAGTATTGCATAATTTTTTTTCTTAATATTGTTTATTAAACTTAATAATATAATTATTATTGTACATACAATTTATTATTTAATTTGTTTCATAATTATTTATTATTAATATAATATTTATTATTAAACATTTACATTTATAATTTTATTTATATTATATATAAATATAGTTTAATATTTAATTAAACTATAAAATACTAAAATAATAAATATAAATAACATTATTATATTGTATATATTATATAAAATAATTTTATGTCACTAACCACTATTTCAATAATTAATAATTTAAAATTATAATTATACTAATTTAATTTTTAATAATAAATTAAATATCCAATATTTATTGTTCAGTGTTCAATAATTGTTTTTTGAATTTTTTGTAGTGACTATAATGGCAACCGATACTAGTTCTATTGGTTGACCCACCTTCAAAATCGACTCAAATTCACCTTTATGGAGACATGTATAGATGATAGAACAAATTTGAGGGGGTGGAACATTTGTTTGGATATGCAGTATTTGTAATGTAAAGTATACTAGCTCATATAGTCGGGTGAAAAACCATTTTTGTGATATTCCCAATTAGGGAATCAAAGCATGTCTAGGAAAAGATGGTGAAGGGTTACCACCTAATCAAATAGCAAATTATAGAGAGCAAGAGGAAGCAAATGCAAGACTTGCTCGTGGCACAAACCATCCTTTGAGGAGAGGAAGGGGATAAAGGAGGCACCCTATTTCTCCGTCTCATAGTGCCTTTCCTAAGGTTGTGGTAGAGAGCTACCCATTTTTTGGGTAGAACCGAAGAACCTGTTAGTGTGAAGAGAAGCAAGGGGCCATTAGAGAGCGGTTCAAAATGACACTAGAGAGATTGCAGATCAAACCATTGCAAGATGTCTATATGCAAACGGGTTGTCTTTCAATGTTGTTCAATCGCCATATTGGTAGGATAAGTTGAGAAAAGTAAATGAGGCTCCACAAGGATACATAGGAATAGGTTATGAGAAGGTGCATAGAACCTTATTAGCTAAGGAGGTAAAACATATAGACAATGTATTGGCTCCCATTAGAAATTCATGGAAACAAGCAAGGGTATCTTTTGTTTTTGATGGATGGAAGGATGCCAAAAATCGGCCATTAATCAATGTGATTGTAGTGTGCCCTAAAGTGGCAATATTTTTGAAAGCTGTGGATTGTGAGGGACAGGTGAACGGTGCACAATTTATTGCCGACATCCTTATACAATGCATTCAAGATATGGGTCCTCAAAATGTTGTCCAAGTAATAATGGTCAACACAAATAATTGTAGAGCTATAGGGTATGTTGGTTGATATGTAGTTTTCACATATATTTTGGACACCTTGTGTTGTCCACTCTCTCAACCTCTTGCTATGAAAGTTGGGTAGAAAAATAAATTGGATCGAACAAATCTATCTTGAGGTTGAAGAGATCCAAATGTTCATCACAAACCACCACATGTTGCAGGTCATTTTTAAATCATTTTTAGAATTGGAGTTGTTGAAGATAATTGAAACACTTCAATTTTTATATTTTACATTTCTTTTATATTTTTTAGACTACAGGAATCCACTAAGTCCCTTATAATTTGCAATGCATTGGGCAATTTTTTTAATGTGATTGATGACACTGGTGCAACACGCCCTCGGGTACCACACGGGTGGGGGGGATTGGACCTCGTGACCACTTGCCTACAATAGAATGCTTTCAGCCAATTGAGCCAAGGTCCCCGCCCTTTAAATTTTACATTTCACTTTAGCAACTACTAATTTATGTTTTAAATTCAAGTATGTTTTCTTTGTTTTTTAATTTTTGAATAGGTTGTTGAGATTCGATTTGCATCCAACACAATTGTCTTGAGGTGATTTGTGAAGGTGCATGACCCACTTTCTAGCATGGTTATAAGTCAAAGTTGGTCCCTATGGAGGCAATCCAATACTAAAAGGGAAACAAATGTAAAGCAGCTGATCCTAGATGGCACTTGGTGGAAACGAGTGGAACATCTTAGTTTCACTAAGCCCATCACGAGTGTATCCATTTTACTGACATGGATAAGCCATGTTTAGGAGAGGTATACGATGGCATTATGATTGAGAAAATGAAATCCATCATCAATGAAAAAGAGTAAGATCCTGAAGAAACTTTCTTCAAAGAGGTGCAGACAATTTGTGTTGAGTGGTGGAACAAAATGACAACCCCACTACATCTTGCATTTTCATTGCCTCCCAAATTTTATAGTGATGAAACTCTTGCTATGCCAGGAAAGCTGCCACCATACAAAGATACAAAAGTTAGTGACAAGTGTTGATGTTATTAGCATTGTCGGGCTGCTTCTTCTAGGTTTGTGCGATTGAAGACAATTCAAATGCTAGCCTAACGGCTATTTGAATTGTGATTATTATATTCGATACCTTGCTCTTGGCCAACTTGAGATGATTTGAAGAGACACGTCTTTTGTAGACATTTAATATTTGTTATATTTAATTAATGAAGAGCCTCGATTTGTCTTGGAGGCGCGATCTTCTATGGAGGCTGACCTTGTACTTATTGGAAACACGTCCTTTCATATTGGGCCGACTCTTGGATTTGAACAGGCACGACTTCCCTCTCCTCTTGTATATATGCTCGATTGGTGATCACTCCATTCATCGATTTCATTTTATTGTTCTTGCATTACTACTTGGCGCGAATTTGTTCAAGGCAGATTGTGATATCTTAGTTCATCATTGTTGAAGGCTGTTGATGAGTGATTTGTCTCTATATATTTCTGTGTGCATCATAAGTTCGATGCTTGTGCATAGGCCTTTATATCGGCCTCTTGTAAGGAGATCATCATTGTGATATTTCAATATATAAGTGATATATTGTTGTTGGGTTTTTCTCCCTCAAGTGGAGGGTTTTCCCAGGGTATCTGCTGTGTTATTGTGTCTGATTTTTGAATTAATTTTCTATACATTGCATCTGATCATAAAACTAACATGGTATCAGAGTGGGTTTGAAGAAGATCATGATCAGATTCGTTATTGCAGTGTAATGTCCCCTTCTCATCAATGATCAGTTCAGTCGCTCTTCAGCCTATTTCGGAGGCCCATAGGCTCGTTGAGGTAAAATTAGGGTTTCCATGTTTGGAGGTTCTATGGCTTTTTCCTAGGTGTTTACTATTTATAGTAAATACTATTTTTTAGCAGTGCTTCAGTGTATTCTTTTCTTGTTGGAGCATTTATTTTTCTTGGTTGCAGACTTCCATATGTAGTATTTGTGGCATGTTTTTAATTACAAGACATTAATGTTATAATTTGCAATTGACCCCTTGGCCTAGGGAAAATAACTTGAAGTTGTTCTTAAAAGGTGGTCTTGAAGGGGGACGCCTTCATGGAGGATGAATTAAATATTATTAAGTCTTTTAATGCCTTGGTAAAAGTGGACGCCTTTTTCTTGGAGTTATTATTTTAAAATAAAGTTTTAATGTGCTTTGATAAAGTGGACGCCATATTGAGGAGTAAGAAGATTTTGTTGGAAATTTGAAAAAGTCATTGGTGACTCTTGGCGTACCTTCTTGGGAAATTGAAAAGACTTCTTCTCTTCTATAAAATGAATGCTTTGCTCCAGCTTTTATCATCCATGAAATTTGCTAAAGTTATGCTGTCGAAATGACAATTGATATTTTGCATCGAGGAAAGCTTACCTCCTAGCCTCTCACCAATTTCGTGTTTGAAATACAACACCTAGTTGGACATTTGCTGCTTCTCAAATCAGACTAGCAGATTGAGCTCAACAGATGAAGATTTTTGATGAAATTTCCAGTTTTGAAGTTGCTGATACAGTCACAGCTGAAGGTGGTTTTTGCATACAGCTTTTGGAGTGAATTTATTTTGCTTGTGGGTACTTTTCCAATCTATTCCTACACCCAAGGCGACCATCTTTGGAGATTTTCAGATTTTAATTTTGAGTTTCTGATTTTTCATGCCAAAGTCGCCCTCAAAGAAGGCCGTACCATTCTGGAGAGCTTGGGATTTGTGCCAAAAATTATATGTGGAGATTTGAGGCTGTTTTGTGATCAGAATTTGGGCGCCTACCTCCTAGGTCTCTAAAAAAGACATCATTTGATTCCAAGGTATTTTGAATGAGTTATGAATATTTTAGTGGATTCACAATTGCTGGTTCTTCATTCCAGTTTACTGATTTTTCTTATCAGACTTTAGAAGTTCAGATTTTTGATTCATTATCAGCAATTAGAGAGATAATTATTTGTATGGGATCATCCAATACTCATGTGCTTTGAAGCTATTGTAATTCACATGTATTTTGCAACTCTCATTCTTATTTGTAAGACTGTAAACAGTAGTACTGTTCCAGTCCCTATTTGCTGCAATTTATTTCTCTTACTCACATTAAGTACCCCTGGATGGTTTACCGCCAGTGAGGATAATTGAATTTGTATCTCAATTGTACCCACTCTCAAGTGGTGAATCCCCACTTTCAAGTGGATGCTCACCGTAGGGGAATAATTAGTTAGTATGAATTTCTATGGCTGGTTATCCGCCTAATTGTTTCAATTTCAATTAATAACTCCGTCATATGTTAGCACCTCGCCCTCACTGGGATTTTGAGTGCACATTCTTGACATTGAGTTTGTTTCAGTTCAGTTGCATTCCATTCTGTATCAAGTTGAAGCATAGGGATCCTCTGACCATATGCCCGCCCCTCTTCCTTAAGTGGTTTTAGGGTGCATTCTTGGTTAGAGTTGCTTTGATAATTTTTGGAGTTTCGAGCTAACGTTAATCAAGTTGGTTAGTGCTGGTTTATGTTGTGAATTTTCATCGAAAAAAAATTGGTTAGCATATTTCATGCAAAGATACTCTCTATTCTCTTTTTCATATCTTTGTCTGTCTCTATTTTAGTCAAGATAGTGAACGGTCTTAAAATTGAGGATAGACTTGAGGGAGCATCCAACTACACATCATGGAGGTTCAGAATCATGCTCACCTTGGAAGAGAATGACTTGGCTGAGTTTGTGGAAACCAAAGTTCCCGAACCAACAAAGGAAGAAGAGAAGTTGCAGTGAAGAAAGAAAGACATCAAGGCAAAGAAGATGTTGGTTGATTCCATTAAGGATCATATTGTTCTGATTGTCTCCAAGTTGAAGATGGCAAGGGACATGTTCAAAATTTTGGAGGAGATGTACGAAATCAACAACACCAGCCAGGCACTTGCATTGAAGCAACAACTACACCATGTGAAGATGGTGAAAGGAGAAACAGTGATTGCTTACTTTATGAGGATCTCGGAATTGAGAGATCAACTCTCTACAATTGGTCATGTGGTTGATGATAAAGACTTGACCATGCTTGCTCTAAATGGTCTTCCTTCATCTTGGGAGTCCTATATTCAAGGAATCAGTGCAAGATCGAAACTTCCTAAGTTTGTTTGATGGCAGACTGCATTCAAGAGGAGTCAAGGTTGGTGACTAGAGGCGTTGGTCAAAGTTCAAATAATGAAGACATTCATTTTCTCGTCTCTCAATCTTCGAAGAAGAAAGGGAGAGATGGGAAGAAAGGATACTTCAAGAGGAATCGAGATAAAGGAAATGATGGTGCCCCCACATTTAAGAAGAAGAGGGACTTATCCAAGGTCCAATGCTTTAGATGTGACAAGTATGGTCACTTTTCCAAGCATTGTCCATCCAGGCCTAAGCAACAGGCCACCATTGTAGATGTTGATGATGCCTCTCCTTAGAAGGACTCTTGTGAATACTTGTTCTATTTGGCATTGTCAAGCAATGTACCTACCAACACCAACACTTGGCTGATTGACAGTGGGGCATCTCGGCACATGACTAGATTTAGGGAGCATTTATCAAGCTTGGTGGAGAGAGATTCTACTGAACAAGTCATTATTCTAGATGATGCTAGCTACTCGGTGAAAGGGATTGGGACCTCTACTCTCCATTTGGATTTCGACATTACACCATAGTTAAGTGATGTACTTTATGTTCCAAGAATCAAGCGTAATCTTATTTCCATTTCAGTCTTAGAAGATAAAGGATATCAAGTTGCCTTCTCCAAAGGCAAAGTACTTTTGTGGATGAAGAATTCCAACTTCAAGACTGCTCAAGTAATTGGTGTTAGACATGAGAGCCTCTATAGGCTATGCACTCGTCCACTTTAGGCATTAGTTCGGGATTCTTCAAGCTTGTGTGATCTTTGGCATCGAAGATTGGCTCACCTCCACTTCCAAGCTCTACCTATCATGGAGAAGATGGTTACGGGCCTTCCAAAGTTCAACCAGGAGCATGAAGGTACTTGCAAAGGCTGTGCAATGGGTAAGAATACAAAAGCTCCATTTCATAGTAGAGAAAGTAAATCTAAATGTATTCTAGATCCCATTCATTCAGATTTATGTGGTCCAATGTTTGTTCCTTCTTCGAGTGGTTTCTTATATTGCATTCTTTTTATTGATGACTGCTCTAGAAAGACTTGGATTTATTTTTTGAAAACTAAAGAGTCTGGGGAAGTGTTAGAAAGATTCAAGGAGTTCAAAGCTCAGGTAGAGAACCTTTCCAAGAAAAGAATCAAAGTCCTAAGATCTGATAATGGAGGAGAATACACTTCTGGAAGCTTTTGGAATTTCTGTGTTGAAGTTGGGATTAAGAGGGAGTTCTGTGTTCCCTATAATCCTCAACAGAACGGTGTTGCAGAGAGAAAGAATAGATTGATCGTGGAAGCAGCAAAAGCCATGATCCATGACCAAGATCTACAAACCTTCCTATGGGCAGAAGCTTCTAGGACTGCAGTCTATGTTCAGAATAGAAGTCCTCACAAAATCTTGGAAAGCATGACTCCTGAAGAAGCCTTTACTGGAAAGAAGCCAGAGGTGAGTCATTTGGGGATCTTTGGATGTCTAGTTTATGTTCATATTCCAAAGGAAAAGAGAACAAAGTTGGAGCCTTCTGGCAAGAAGGGAATATTTGTGGGCTACAATGAGACATCAAAAGCCTATAGGATATACATTCTAGGTCAGAAGTTGATCGAGATCAGTAGGGATGTCACATTTGAGGAAGATGTTGCATTCAAGAGATCTGAGGGAACTCATATGGAGATTGATAATGAAGAGTCTCCTCAGGATATGGAAGTTGACCATACTCCTGAGATTCAGAGGGAGATTTCAGATCCAAAGGAAGATATTGATCCAATTGAGCCCTTGGAACCTACTGATGGGCCTACCGTTATTGTGATTGGGAGAAAAAGACCTCTTTGGGCTAGACAAACAATGCAGGAGGCAGAAAGGTTTGCAGCTCCAAGAGGAACCTTCAGAGAAAGCAAGAGACCTGACAAGTTCTCTAGTTATGTTGCTTTGATGAGTCAGATTATTGAGTCTGAGCCTTCCAGTGTTGAGGAAGCTTCTAGTCAACAAGTTTGGAAAGATGCTATGTCAGAAGAGTATCAGTCAATTCTCAAGAATGATTAATGGGACATCTTTCCTAGACCCAAAGGAAAATCTGTGGTATCTTCAAAATGACTCTTCAAGATCAAGCATGCGGCTGATGGGAGCATTGAGAAATACAAGGCAATATTCGTGGCTAGAGGGTTCTCACAAAAAGAGGGAATTAACTATGAAGAAACATTTGCTCCTGTTGCTCACTACACTTCTATCACATTATTGCCATTGCTGCATCTAGAGAATGGAAGATTCATCAGATGGATGTGAAGACAACTTTTTTGAATGATGTAATTGAGGAAGAAGTTTATATCGAGCAACCTGATGGATTTAGGGTACATGGGAATGAGTCTCATGTTTGTAGGCTGAAGAAGGCCTTGTATGGTCTTAAGCAGGCTCCTCGTGCATGGTACGAAAGGATTGATCGTTACTTGTCAAGCTTGGGCTTCTCTAAGAATGATGTAGACTCAAATCTGTATTTTAAGGTAATTGATGGTGAAGCATTGATTTTGGTTTTGTATGTTGATAATTTGATTCTTACTGGAGAAGATCACCTCATTCTCAAATGTAAGGAGTTGGTTTCTGAGTTTGAAATGAAGGACCTTGGGCTCATGCATTACTTCCTTGGCTTAGAAGTTTGGCGGAAGCCAGATGAGATGATTCTAAGTCAAGGGAAGTACACCATTGACATACTTAAGAGGTTTGGCATGATGGATTGCAAATCCATGTCTACACCTATGGAGACCAACCTACATAAGTTGAAGGAGGCTGCAGCTAGTTCAGATCTTGTGGATCCTACGATGTACAGGCAGTTGATTGGGTCCTTGATGTATCTAGTTAATAGTAGACCATATATCTGTTATGCTGTGAGTGCACTTAGTCAGTTCATGTGTGAACCGAGACAAATACATCTTGTTGTAGTAAAACATATCCTGAGATACTTGCGTGGCACAGTTGGATATGGGTTGAGATATTCTTCTGGTATGGATCTGAAGTTGCATGGCTTCACTGATTTTGATCGGGTAGGGTGTGTCACTGATCGGAAGAGCACCTTTGGATGTTGCTTCAGTTTGGGATCTATTATGATTTCCTGGTGCAGTAGGAAGTAGTCATTTGTAGCATTGAGTACAGTAGAGGCAGAGTACATTGCAGCTTGTGTGGCAGCTTAGGAAGCAGTGTGGCTTTGTAAGCTCCTTGTAGGATTGTTTGAACAATCATTGGAGCCTACTATCATTCATTGTGATAACCAAAGTTGTGTGAAGCTTTCTATCAATCTTGTGTTTCATGACAGAAGCAAGCATGTTGAGATTAAATACCATTATATCAGAGATATGGTATTGAGGAAAGCTATACAATTGAGGTATATTAGCACTGATGAGCAGATGGCAGACATTTTCACCAAGCCTCTCTCCAGGATAAAGTTTGTGTACTTTCAAGATAAGCTTGGTATGGTGGAGAATCCAGCCCTAACTGAGGAGTCTCAGTATCAGTGATCCTCTTTAATGAGTTCTTCTTTGTGAGAGAAGTTCGAGGTGAAATCTGCAAGAGAAGTTTGAGGTGAAAGTCCTTGTTCCACCCTTTGGGAGAGCCATGGTGGATGCCATGTGTGTGACTCCATGATAGCATCACGTGAGAGAGTCCGTGATGATTTTCTTGTACTTGTGTTTCACCCTCTGGGAGAGCCATGGTGAAAGTCATGTTGAGGTGACAACATCACGCAAGTGATGAACACTTGTACATACCATACTTGGTTGTAGCCATTATGGTTGATATCATGTTGAGGTGATATCTCTCTTTTCCACATATGGTTGTAGCCATTGTGGTAGACATCACAATGAGGTGATATGTTTTGCGCAGCTGGAAGTATCATCCCTAGCTGAGAGGGAGTGTTGATGTTATTAGTAGCGTCGGGCTGCTTCTTCCAGGTCCGTGCGATTGAAGATAATTCAAATGCTAGCCTAACGACTATTTGAATTGTGATTATTATATTTGATACCTTGCTCTTGGCCGACTTGAGATGATTTGAAGAGACACGTCTTTTGTAGACATTTAATATTTGTTATATTTAATTAATGAAGAGCCTCGATTTGTCTTGGAGGCGCGATCTTCTATGGAGGTTGACCTTGTACTTATTGGAAACACGTCCTTTCATATTGGGCCGACTCTTGGATTTGAAGAGGCACGACTTCCCTCTCCTCTTGTATATATGCTCAATTGGTGATCACTCCATTCATTGATTTCATTTTATTGTTCTTGCATTACTACTTGGCACAAATTTGTTCAAGGCAGATTGTGATATCTTAGTTCATCATTGTTGAAGGCTGTTGATCAGCGATTTGTCTCTATATATTTCTGTGTGCATCATAAGTTTGATGCTTGTGCATAGGCCTTTATATCGGCCTCTTGTAAGGAGATCATCATTGTGATATTTCAATATATAAGTGATATATTGTTGTTGGGTTTTTCTCCCTCAAGTGGAGGGTTTTCCCAGGGTATCTGCTGTGTTATTGTGTCTGATTTTTGAATTAATTTTCTATACATTGCATCTGATCATAAAACTAACAACAGGTATAGGAAAGCATTTACTAAACTCTTTCCCGATCCTAAAATGGAGGATTTAGTTACAAGTGGTTTGCTGAGTTTGTAACCTCCAATGGTCAAAGTCTTGCTCTTCGTGACAAGTATAGGAAGGATGTTCATGCTTGGTGATACCTCGATGCCCATACATCACCAAACCTCTAAATTCTTGCATCAAACTTTTATTGGAAGTAATTTTCTTAATTTTTATCGCACTCTCTAACTTTGTATTGCTTACTATTTTCAAAATAATAAAATTATTAACTTCAAATTTAAAGTTTGCTTTACAATTTTATAATTGTAACTCTCTCACTTTGTTTCAATAGGTTGCTAGTTCTTCATTTGAGTGAAATTGGAGTACATACTTCTTTATCCACTCAATGAGACACAACCTATTGGCAGCAAGTAAGGCGGAAGAGCTAGTTTTTGTGCATTCCAACATGCACCTTCTTAGTGATAGACATAATGAGTACAAGGAAGGGGGCATGAAGTTGTGGGATGTAGATCCAGAGTGAATTGATTTGGATTTTTCATCCTCACACAATCTTTACTTTAGATACCCAACATGCTTCTAGTGAAACTAGTAGTGAGGTTGCATGTGGTTCTACTAATCTGCCTACATCATCTAATGTCAATGATGTAATGTCCCCTTTTTGAAATAGGATTTAATAATAAATAATAATAATAAAATTAAAATATTAAAAAAAAAGTAAAAAAGTAAAATATAATATAATTAAAATTTAATTAAGTTTAATGAATGGTCAAAAGGCATGAAATGAAGAGTTGTGACTCCCTCAAACATGTGATATAAAAAGAGAGAAGAGTTCATTTGAAAAAGGGGAAGGAGAAAAAGAAGGGAGCATATGAATCAAGGAGGGATTAATGGAAGAAGAAAGGAATGGGAAGAAAATAAGGAAGTGACTCTTTCAAAGGGTGGTAATTGTGAAAGGTTCTGACTCTTGCAAAGGGCAGACATGATGAAGAGGTGTGACTTATCCCTTACATTGGAAGATATAAAAGGGAGAAGGTTTCATTTGAGGACATGCAAGAGAGATCAATTTGGAAAAGTAATTTATTATTCTCAAAAAGGTAGCAATGAAGGGTGGTGACTCAATTCTTATGAAAAGTGGTGACTCTCTCACCAATAAAGTATAAAGGAGAAATCAATCCATCAAATCAAGCAAACAATCAATCAACAAGTCATCATCATAAATTATCAATTCATTTGATCAATCAAACATACAAACATCCATCATTCAAACATCAACTATTCAAGTATCAACCATTCTAGCCTTGAATCATTCAAATATCAATCACTAAGACATCAATCATCCAAGACATCAATAAGCAATTAAAAGAATTCAAAAATCAAATGGAAGAATAATTTAAAAATATAAATTAAGAATGGCTATATAAATATATATATTGTAGAAATTAAGTTATTGCAACCATGTTTGGAATCAAAGTGAGATGTTTGGTAGGGAGATGTAGTAGTACTGGTTCCCTCATCAAGACCCCAAGATGGATGTGCCAATACTTGGGGCCAAGGGGCCGAATGACTCAAAGGCTCATTCCGTGCCCTTGGGCTTGATTGAGGAGGTCAGGCTCCCGGTGTCCTATCATCCTTTCCCACCAAATTCCTAATATGGTTGGCTGTTGGAAATAAGCTATGAAATGGGTCCAAATGTATTTGGGATATTGTGTTATCAATAGGGATTATCTATGGTCATAATAGTTGATGTTAATTAATTACGGTTTTCTCTATGTTCTATTGTAATTGTGTAATTTATTTATAGAATACTCTTTGTAAATAATTTGTATTGTTGGAATTCTTATTTTTGGGAAAAAAATCAGGTATATCCCCAAAGGGGGACATTACAAATGATGATGTCAATGTTGATCTCCATGATGATGATTCCTAATTGTATTACTTTAATATTGAACCAATGAACAATGAATTCTATATCTATCATAACATTCAAGTTTTGACAAATTGATATCAAATTAGTATATTGTATTTCAAATTTGTAATATTTATGCTAGTTTTGTTTAGCATGTACATATTAATTCTTGTTTTTAGGCTGCAAATATGTGTATATTTATGATTTTTATATGTTTTTTGTATGGACATACCCAAACATATCCAAGCCCCAAAATTTTTTGCCGTACCAACATACCGTACCCACGTACCCGTACCCAATTCGACAACTTAGAATATTTTTAAATATCAACAGATTCAATACTTATTTGAATTAGATCACTTGGAATGGCTACTCTCACCCTAGGAAGATCTCAGTGATCTTGACCCTCATAACTATGACACACTCCAAGAGGAAACTGTTCTTATTTAGAACACAACATGTAAAACATGCACAATTGAGCAACTGCTCAACACAAAGCCTTGGCCAGAACAGTTCTAGGTGTACTATTTACCCTAAGTTGGATGTACGTTGTATGCATCTTTTCCAATGCCCATAACCCACCAAACCACCTTCTTTGAGTGATCTCCATGCCCTTGCCAAGTCTTACATAAATGCTCTATATAATCTTTTAAGGGGTGGTTTCCAAACCATTACACCCTTTCACAAAGGTTGTCTTAATAATCATTCCTCCCTTTTAAAAGAGATCTTTAATAAATAATCATCATTATTCCCCCTTTTAAACTAAAGGGTCATAATAACCTTTACTTTTCTATCTCCGTTTTGAAACAATAGGTCAAATAACTTTATACCCTTGGAATTTCTAAGGGTTGTTCACAGAATAATTTTTTTTTCCATTTTGGGGAAAATGTCCCTTAACAGCTAGGGTACCCTCTAGGACTGTAATATCCCAGCTATGAATTTTAAAGTATCTACCTTTTTTAGGTTTCTGGATGTTTAGCAAACTGAGATAAATAAAGTAAGGAGCAGCGACAGTAGCTTTTGAGTAACAACTATCGTAATGGATTACTATATAGGCAGACCAAAGTACATGTATTCATCAGTATTTCAATTACATATGTAGATCTGAAATTACATATGACTCACTGAATTACAGCCCGTAAACAGAGTTGAATGCTGACTCACAAAGAGAACTGCATGCTGTCTGAATGTTATTTGGCTTCTCATTGTATATCAGCTGTAGCATTTGAGTGGTAGAGTTGCCAATTTGATTGCTGCAATTGGATTCTGTGTATGTGTTTTTCCCAAGTGTAGCTGCTGATTCGATAGAAGGCAAGGCTTGACTTGGGTCTTGGATTACAACTAGTCCCTTTAAGGCTGTGCTAGACTCTATTGGTGTGGATGGTGGTGAAGGGGCAACTGGGCAGCTGTGACCATTCATAAATAAGGAGTGATATAGATTTGCTACACAAATGGAGGTAACTCAAATCCAATATGATTCGATGCCACTAATATATGTGCTCATATGTGATTTGAATTTCCAGTCAAACTTGCCCTTGGTCAATTGGATGTCGCTGAATTACAATAGGCGGCAATGGTGATAAGTTATTGTGGTGTCCAAGGATAGAAAGATTTCTGTGATCACAACAATACATTGAAAATTATAAATGTAGGCCCATTTACTCTGGCGACCAGCAGTGATGATGATTGCGGCTACAGTTGGGCGCTTAAAAAATAGTGCAATAACCAGCGAATGATGCAGTAATTCCTTTTCAAAGGTGGCACACAAAGAGATGGTATCAGTGAACTTCAAACAGTTGAAAATTATTATTTGCTTGCAAATGCTCCAGCACTCAACCCTGAAACAAATCCCTAATCAGCTCAGCATGCAAATCCTAGATAGAATTCGCTAATGCCAAAGACGAGGGTTTTTGTAATGTCCCCTTTTGGGATTGCCCTAAATCTTACCCTAGAATCACAAGATCAATGTAGTTAGGGTTATAACTTACCAATTAGATTCTTAAAGAAAGATAAATCTTGGTTTAGGTCCTACAACCATGTTAGATGATATTGGAATATAATTTATATAATCAAACATATATAATAAATGTCTTAATCTATTTGAACAATGTAATTACATAACTATATCAAATGTATATGCAAACTACACCATATCCTTGGAAGTTCAATCATAATAGGAATTGGATGGAAAATATGATAAGTCCACTGGAAGTTATCAATCTAAGCCCAAGAGCAGATATGTTATCCCTCTTGGCCCCAAGAGGCAGACACACAGTCATCCAATATGGGGTGGTGTGCATAGGGGATACACTTGCACCTGCTTTCCCTATCCATCCTTATCCATCCCTCTTGTGATTGAAACTCCTCAAGTCTATCCCAACAACCAAACCATGTAAAGGTTGGGAAGAAGGTGTAGAAACTCGTTCTCTCACTGTTTCGGAAACTGAATGATTTTTTTGTTTGTTTTTGAATGTTTTGATTTTTTTGGGTTTTTGCATGCAAGAATATAAAATATGATTTTGAAAGAAAATACTTCTAAAAATTTAAATAAATTCCAGAAGGTACAAACTGAAGCAAATAAGTCTCTGAAGCGATAGCAAATGGAATCATTATTCTTTTCAATTGATTACAAAGGTAAATCTTTGACATGCAGACTGAAGACACAACAAAATATAATATTCAAAAACCTGATTTGCAGCCGCCTGTGAGAAGCTTGAAATGGTACGGCCAAACC